>OX438789.1:4786816-5050735 GCA_949316455.1 Acleris holmiana | reverse complement strand
ATGCGCACCACCGAATGAAATGAAATTATTTTTTGTTGTATAATATTGTGGTTCAAATTGTCCGTGTGCCTAATGCATCGCGCACACCGAGAACGCCAGTTGTCACTGTCTATCTAGCTAGCATGTATGTATGTATGTATGTATGTATATCATTATTGATTGCACATCGCTGCGTGCGCGCTGATTTTTAACTGCTGTTGTCTTAATTATAATTGGTGATTTCGATTGATTGACGTATCGTTTTAAAGAAAACTATATTCTATAATGTACTTGAATCATATGTGGCCCTGAAAAGGGCCTTTTGATATAATTAAACAACGGCGCGGGTGCAGCCAGCTTGCGGGCCGCGCGCAAGCGCGCGCCGTTGTTAATTTGGAGACAGCCTTAGGCGCGCTCTCCGCGGATCCTGCGCGCGAGCTGGATGTCTTTGGGCATGATGGTCACGCGCTTGGCGTGGATCGCGCACAGGTTGGTGTCCTCAAAGAGACCGACCAGGTACGCCTCGCTTGCCTCCTGGAGTGCCATGACGGCGGAGCTCTGGAAACGCAAGTCAGTCTTGAAGTCCTGGGCGATCTCACGCACGAGACGCTGGAACGGGAGCTTGCGGATCAAAAGTTCGGTACTCTTCTGGTAGCGACGGATCTCACGCAGAGCTACAGTTCCGGGCCTGTAACGATGGGGCTTCTTGACACCTCCCGTGGCCGGTGCGCTCTTGCGGGCAGCCTTGGTGGCGAGCTGTTTGCGGGGCGCCTTGCCACCGGTGGATTTACGAGCGGTCTGCTTCGTACGAGCCATGGCGTATTATTATTATTATTGTAATAACAACAATAAGTAAGAGTTACTAACTGACGACGATCGGCGGCCGAGTCGCGAGCGAGAATAAAACGCTGCCAGTCCGGTCTTCGGCTTATATATAGAGTACGGAGGAGGGAGACGGAACACGTGGTGTGTATGGAGCGTTCGACCGAGAGAGAGCGAGAGAGAAGACACTATATATTCTCTCCCCCTCGCACACCGCACCGCTACCGCTTTTTTTTTTTTTTTTTTTTTTTTTTTTTATTTATCATTACGAACGGATATACGTATAATATGCTTAGAAACTTTTAATACATACATACTTGGGTACTTCCATAGATACATCTCACAAATTATATCACAACGCGCGTCTGGATAATGGTTAAAGTATTTTTTAATTATTATTATTATTATTATTATTATTATTATTATTATTTTCGTGCTTGCTTGCACTTAAATACTTAGCTGTGTGAGTGTAGTGTAATATAGGTATAAAACAAATTAAATATCCTCGTCCATTAAGCAAGCAACAAGCAAGGACGAAATATGTATAAAAACAACATTAAGTGTGTTATTGTTTTTGTATGATATGACATCTGTCCAGTATCCAGGTGTATATGTAGGTAGGTAGGTAGGTAGGTAGGTAGGTAGGTAGGTATAGGTATAGGTATAGGTATAGGTTCGTTCGTTTGTTCGTTTGTTTGTTTGTTTGTCTACTCGTCCGACTGACCGGTTTGATAGGTTAGTTTGTTTGTTTGATTGATTGATTGATTGACATCACGTTAATAACGAGAAACACATGTATATCATGTTTTGAACGTATTTGTGGCCCTGAAAAGGGCCTTTTTGTTTGTGGCAAGCGGTCCGAGCGAGCATCTACAGATCCTCCCCACCGGGCCGAGTTGAGACGCGATCGCGATCGATCGGTCGTAACGCGGACACGGCGGGGCTAGGGCCCGCAGAGAGGCTTTACTTGGAGCTCGTGTACTTGGTGACGGCCTTGGTGCCCTCACTGACGGCGTGCTTGGCGAGCTCCCCGGGCAGCAACAGCCTGACCGAGGTCTGAACCTCCCTGCTGGTGATCGTCGACCTCTTGTTGTAGTGGGCGAGGCGGGACGCTTCGGCGGCGATGCGCTCGAAGATGTCGTTCACGAAAGAGTTCATGATGGACATCGCCTTACTGGAGATACCGGTGTCGGGGTGCACCTGCTTGAGCACCTTGTAGATGTAGATGGCGTAGCTCTCCTTCCTCTTGTGCTTCTTCTTTTTCTTGTCGGTCTTGGAGATGTTCTTTTGGGCTTTGCCGGATTTTTTGGCGGCCTTACCGCTGGTCTTCGGTGGCATGTTGTAGAGATTAGTTGGTGTTGTCGCGGTTTATAACAAACAAACACGGCTTCACTGTACAGCTGGCTACAAAATTTTGCCGTGCCGCCGCGCCGCCGCCCTTTTTGTCAGTGCGGCGGCAACGTAATAGACTAACGACCGTCGAGCGGTGCGCGACTCTCTCGGCCAATGGCGTGCGAGCGTGCGTACACCACCGCGCCGTCGCTGCCGCGGGAGAGAGGGAATCTTACTACCGTCCACCGATGAGAGGGCAGCGAGCGAGCGAGAGAGAGAGAGAGAGAGATAGATAGATATATATAGGTAGTTAGAAAACAGTAACAATGAAAAATAAATAAATAAATATACCGTGGTTGTATGCAAAACTATGTGTAATTGTAACCATAATAATTATCTATTAATCATCAGACTGTTTGTGTGTTGCAATAGGTACATGTGGGTGTATGTATACCTACCACCTACCTACCCAATTCGGGCTACCGAAACCTAATCAAAACGAACCTAACGTTTACAAACCTAACTTTGTCGGACCCAGCACATAAACACGATCGGTAACATCAAGGCAGGTTATTAGGTTAGGATGGGTTCGGTCCGATGTAAAAAAAATGATTTTTTTTTTTTTTTTTTTCGTCAACCTAACCTAACCTAACCTAACCTAACGTTTACAAACCTAACTTTGTCGGACCCAACACATAAGTAAACACGATCGGTCGGTAACATAACATCGGGGCAGGTTAGGTTAGGTTAGGTTAGGTTAGGTTCGATATTATTATTATTATTATTATTATTATTATTATTTTTTTTTTTTGTCAACCTAACCTAACATAACATAATTTATTATAATTATTATTTACACGACCGGTGACATCATCGGGCACTAGTTTTATGTCGAACTCGAACGTACCATAGAGTTATTAAATACTTATGTATATATTATATTGATATTTCGGCAAGGCTAGGCTAGGCCAACCTAGGTTAGACGCTAGGTAAACCGGATAAGGTTTACGAAGCCGATTCGACCCATACGTACGTACATACATACATACATACATACATACATACATACATACGTACGTACGTACGGCTCGACAATTTCGGGATGTTTTGGTGGCGGCGCAAAAGCGCGGGGTGCCGGGGTGGTGAGTGAGCATACCATACGAACTCCTTTTTCTTTTTTTTTTATTGTACGATTGATTGATTGATTGGTGATACGACGTCACGTATTAAGCGAAACTGATATATTATTTTACTTCGAATCATATTGTGGCCCTGAAAAGGGCCTTTTGTCATCCCGCGGACGCGGTCCAAGCTTGCGCCCTGGCGCGGCGTAAGAGTCCCTCCTGCGCGCGCGGGGTGGCAGCCACCTGCCACCCCACCAGCACGAGGAAGGAGACTCCCAACGAGGCAGCCAGACGTTGCATTGCACCACGGCCGCTTGCTGGCTGGCGATTGATTGCGTAGTGGTGCTGTTTAAGCCTTCTTCTCGGTCTTCTTCGGCAAGAGTACGGCCTGGATGTTCGGCAGTACACCTCCCTGGGCGATGGTGACACCGGACAGGAGCTTGTTCAGCTCCTCGTCGTTGCGGATCGCCAGTTGCAGATGCCTCGGGATGATCCTGGTCTTCTTGTTGTCGCGAGCGGCGTTGCCGGCCAACTCGAGGACCTCAGCCGCCAGGTATTCCATAACGGCCGCGAGGTACACCGGGGCGCCGGCACCGACGCGCTCGGCGTAGTTACCCTTGCGCAACAGCCTGTGGATACGGCCGACGGGGAACTGGAGTCCGGCACGGTTGGAGCGAGACTTTGCCTTTCCCTTAACCTTGCCGCCCTTGCCGCGTCCAGACATGTTTAATAAAGAGTTATTAACGACCACGGAAACACGAAACAAAATAACGCGTCAGACAGCGAGCGCGTCCGAATAACGTTTAAATAATAGCCGAGCTCATCAAACGCTTTTATAGGTTCATCGCGTCTCTCACCTAGTGGGGATGCGGACGAGGTACACGCGAAACGGTGCGAAGCGAGACTCCTCCCCAGTCGACCGCACACGGCTACCTCTCTACTTATCTAACATGAATCGAATCGGCTCCGGCTCGCATGTTATTATGTTACCATTATAATACCATTGTAAGTTGTAATATTGATTTGTACATCCCCAGTATTGTTTGTTGTTTACGGAAACTTATTATTTATTAAGTTTATTTTGAAGGATGTTTTTATTTATTTTTTTATAAAAATGTTAACTAACTAATAAATATTCTTGCATTGGTTCCAGGAGGTGTTCCAATTGGCTGACAGGGCCGGGCCCAAGCCGCTACGCTACACGCTCTCAGATCAGATCAGATATAGAAGGTAAGCGTTTTATATTATATTATCGTACCTATATAAATATGTATATGGATGGGCCTTATTCTGCAAGTACAATTTTATATATAGTACAGCCACTGATGTTGGCATTATTGTTTGTTTGGGTTCACTTGTATCGATGGATTGATTGATTGATTGATTGATTGATTGATTGATTGATTGATTGATTGATTGATTGACGTTGTGTGTGATTAAGGAAACCGAACACGCACCCACTCGGGTACATGTTTAGTTTGAACAATATGTTAGCCCTGAGAAGGGCTTTTTGATGTGCTTTGAACGCGCACTCGCGTATCGTAGTAGCAAGTTAGACAGACGACCACCCCCGCGGCGGCGCCCGCAGCCCGCAGCCCGCAGCCCGGTCGGCCGGTCGGTGCAGACGGCGACAGGCGGCAGCAAGCAAGCAAGCAGCCGCAAGCTGGAGTTGTTCGCTCGCTGATGTTTTGCGGCGGCGTGTCTCACTTTACTTCTTGGCGGCGGCCTTCTTAGCTGCGGGTTTCGCCTTGGGCGCGGCGGCTGCCTTCTTCGGTTTCGGAGCTTTTGGCTTCTTGGTCGGGGGCTTCGCGCTCTTCTTGGCCTTAGACGCGGCGGCTCCCTTGCCCTTGGCCGGGGTAGAGGGCTTCTTAGCCGCGGGCTTCTTCTTGGCGGCGGCCGCCTTTTTGTCCTTCGTAGCAGCAGCGGACTTCGGCTTCGAGGGAGAGGATGCCGCCGCGGCAGACTTTTTCGCCCTGCCGGAGGCCGCGGACGCGGTCGCCTTCTTCGCCTTGGCGGACGAAGCGGCGGAGGCGGCCTTGGTGGTAGACTTGGCGGCCGCGGGCTTCTTCGCGGAAGAAGATTTCGACTCGAGCTTGAACGAGCCGGATGCGCCCTTGCCCTTTGTCTGGATCAAGGCGCCGGATTCGACGGCGCTCTTCAGATATTTTCTGATGAACGGTGCCAATTTCTCGGCGTCCACTTTGTATTGGGCGGCGATGTACTTCTTGATCGCCTGCAGCGATGATCCGCTGCGCTCCTTCAACTCCTTGATGGCGCTGTTCACCATTTCGGACGTCTTCGGATGAGTCGGTTTCGCCTTGGGCTTCTTTGCTCCAGCCGCCGCGGAGGCCTTCGGCTTCTTCGCCGGTGTCGCCGGAGCGGGTGCGTCGGCAGCTACTGCGGTATCGGCCATTGTGTTTGTTGTTATTTATAATTAAACAAACAAAATTAAACGACAACACGCACAAAGCTAGCTAGCTTGAGCGATGAATGAGAGAACTAGGTATGTAACTGACTGAACGAACAGTGAGAACCGGCGCGCGACGCGGTGCAGAGTCTTCTGATAGCTCGGCGAGAGGGAGCCACGGTTTTATATAGAACGCGGCTTAACCGTAAAGGAGACCCTTATGTCGCGAGACGTTTTCTCGTAATAACACTTCCAACTTTTCACTTACTCGTGTATGATTAAACGTTTTTTTCTCATAATAAAGAGCTATATTAATATTTTATTAATCTTATATTGAATCATTATGAGTTTGTACATCTTGAATGTTAATCGGCAAGGTGGCGAGCCCGTCCGTGCGGCGGGTACCGAGGTTTATTTTCGGTATTACAGACGGTGCGTACCTCGGGTCAGTTTAAAAAGTGATTTTTCTTATTAAAACAACATATTCAGACAGTTATTAATCGACAGGTTGAAAGTGAAGATTCCTTACATGAAAATAACATAAGAACATCACGTGTATATCGTTTTGATGGTGTTATTTTGATGCGTTACATTCACTGTCGTAAAACACACACAGCCGCCGAGCGGCGGCGAAGGCTACCGATCAGCACTGACGGTGGTTGGTGCTGTGCTGCTGATGGACAATGATTAGGGAATAGTGGCCTATTTTCGTGTGAATCGTTAATATATAAATTGAATGATGACGGGGAACAAGGAACAATGTGATGCTGATATTACGAGTCTGCTTGTTAGTCGGGCAGTCGGGCAGTCGGGCGGAGCGATAATGCCTGGTTGGTGGTTGGTGGTTGTTGGTTGCCGGTTGCCGGTTGCCGGTTGCCGGTTGCCGGTTGCCGGTTGCCGGTTGCCGGTTGCCGGTTGTTGGTGGTGGTGGTTGGTGGGAAGTGGAGTCGAGTGTTGAACCGGCGGAGCTGCAGCGGCTGCGGCGCAGTGCGCAGTGCAGAGTGCAGCCGGTGGCGGTGGTCGTTGTCGTTGTCGTTGGTTGTGGTGCTGTGGTGTGATAGGTACCTAGGTACATAGCAACGCATAGCCTGGCCTAGTCTAGCCCGGCGTCTATCAGATAATCATATATTATATCTGACGGTCGGTCGGTACGGTACGGTACGGTACGATGCGATGCGATACGATACGATACGATACGCCGCACCTCTCTAGCTAGACCTCTGTCTCGTTCGTCAACAAAATACCTAATCCAACCAACAGTGAATAGTCTATGATCATGTGCACGTACTCGTGTAATTATAATATTATGTACCTATATTAAACTCGCTCACCCGCTAGTCGTCGTCTAGAGTTATGTTAAGTTCATAGTTAACATAATATAAATTTATATGTCGTACGAGTACTAGTACCGTAGTACCTGACCTCTAACTCGATCTGAACTGATCGGCCGTTCGCGTACGTACGTAGTTTACGTACTTGTATGTATGTATGTATGTATGTATGTACCTACCTACCTACCTATATGTAACTATGTATGCATATAATCGTGTAAGCAAGCAAAAAAAAAAAAAAACTGGCTGGCTGGCTGGCTGGCTGGCTGGCTGGCTGGCTGGCTGACTGACTGACTGACTGACTGACTGACTGTCCGACCGACCGACCGACCGACTGATCTGTTTACCGATTGATTGATTGATTGACTGTCGCATTTGTTAGGAAACGTTTCGCTCAATAAGCAAACATCATGAACCATATGCGGCCCTGAAAAGGGCCTTTTTATTATGTCGCGTCGGCAGCGGTGAACGACTGGCTGCAAGCGAGCAAACGCAAGCGAATGCGAATGCGTTGCGAAGCAGCCAGCGCGCCCTCCGCACACCGCGCACATGGAGCGCGCGTTGCGCTCAACCACCGAAACCGTATAGGGTACGGCCCTGGCGTTTCAGAGCGTACACTACGTCCATCGCGGTGACGGTCTTCCTCTTGGCGTGTTCGGTGTAGGTGACCGCGTCACGGATCACGTTCTCTAGGAACACCTTCAGCACGCCGCGGGTCTCCTCGTAGATAAGACCGGAGATACGCTTCACGCCGCCTCTGCGAGCCAGACGACGGATGGCTGGCTTGGTGATGCCCTGGATGTTATCACGAAGCACTTTCCTGTGCCGCTTGGCACCTCCTTTCCCCAGGCCCTTTCCTCCCTTGCCGCGGCCAGTCATCTTGTAGCTTGTTTAGAGTTACTTTCAGATAATTAACAAACACACACACGGACACGACACGATAGCGCGCGTCGCGTTGTTTCCCGTACGAACGTAGCGGTTAATATGCGATGGTTTCGTTTTTTTTTTTTTTTTTTTTTTTGAGGGACCTACGTAGTTAGCCTCTGATGGCTTTGACTACTTCGCCGGAGAGAGGGCGGACTCCTGATGGGAGTCCACGCTAAAAGTGGGTTTTACACTAGCATGCCTAAGGGCGCCCCTATTGGGCCGACCTCGGACTTAGGACGCTAGGGGAGAATTTCAATCGAATTGGTTTTATGCTACAATACGCTTCGGAAATTTTACGTTAGACCAGACTGAGAAGAAGCGTCAAGAAACTCCATCTGGGTGTCGATTATGTGAATTAACCGGTACCGGTACCGGTGCAAAGTGGGGTCGCCCACGTGTAGGGTGAGCCGGGGGACGCCGACGCCTCCGCCGCCGCGGACGGAGACGTTGTGGTGTGTATGGATCTAAGCTGGTGTTGCCCTGTGAGACGGTTGGGCGACGAATATCTTCGCGGGCTGCGAGGGCAGCCGTGATAGTGTCATCGGTGTCGGTCAGTACGTGTCGGGGACGCCTGTTCCGAGAGGATACGCCCACGAGCGGGACGTAATTTACGGCATCGCGTAATAAGGGGTTAGGATGGTGAGGAGCGTTATTGAAGAACCGCCGAGAGGCATCCTTCATAAACTTGGCCACGGTTGGAAGACCGAGGTCGTCGTGAAGATCTAAGTTGCGCATGAACCACGGAGCGCCCGTGGCTCTGCGCAAGAATCGATTCTGCAGCACCTGGAATTGGTACAGAGCAGTCGAGTTCGCATGAGCGAAGACCACACTAGCGTAAGTTAGTATGGGGCGAACGCACGTCTTGTAAATTGTCATCTTATTTCTAAGCGACAGCTTACTGCGTTTGTTCAACAACGGATAGAGACGGCCTAGAATGAAGGCCGCGCGATTCCGGACACGCCTAATGTGTGGCCGGAAAAGCAATCGACGATCTAGGGTGACCCCTAGATATTTGACCTCGTTAGCCCACGGAATGGGGCTATCGTAGAGTCGAATAGAATTGTAGGAGGGACCTAACCAACTGAGACTGAGTTTCCGGCAAAAAAGCACAGCGGCGCTTTTCTCCGGATTCACTTCGATCCTCCAGAGCCTAAACCAACGACCTAACTCGTTGATGGCGTCCTGGAGGCGACCGTGTAGAACCGAGGGGCGGATAGAAGTCGTATAGATGGCGGTGTCATCAGCAAAAAGTGCATAATGAACATGCGGAACTCTAGGTATATCGTTTGTGAACAACGAAAAGAGAATTGGGGAGAGAACAGAGCCCTGCGGGACTCCGGCTCTGATCGGATGGGGAGACGAGTACGAGCCCTCCACTCTGTAGCGAAAGGTGCGGTTCGTAAGGAAATCTTGTATTATGAGTACAAGTCGGTCGGGTAGGTCTAGGGCATAGAGCTTGTAGATCAAGCCCTCATGCCAGACTTTGTCGAACGCTTTCGCCACGTCGAGGAAGATCGCACCCGTCGGGGCTCTATTGCTAATCGTCCGTTGGATGTGCTCCGTCAGACGGTACACCTGTTGGACGCAAGAGTGCCTGGCTCGAAAGCCAAATTGCTCGTCGATAAGACAGCCCGAAGCGGATATATGATCCCAAATCCGGGCTAGGATGACACGCTCGAATAGCTTGCCGAGTGTCTTTAGGAGACTGATGGGGCGATAACTGCTAGCACTACTGCGGGGTTTGCCCGGCTTGTGAATACCGATAACATCGGCGGCTTTCCAGGAGGCTGGAAAGTGAGCATTCTCAAGAGCTACATTAAATATTACTACCAAAATGGTGAGTAACACATCGGGCAGCAGCTTCAGGACTCGGTTAGGAATGCCGTCAGCTCCCGGAGACTTTTTAACTTTAAGTGCCCTAACCAGTTCTTTGACCTCTAACAGAGAAACTACTTTTACTGTATCTACGGGGGCAGACTGCCCACGCCTCTCAACCTCGTTCAGCACCATGTCCAGGTGGATCGGGTCGATGGGATTGAGGCTGGGCGAACATTGGTTCTCGAGATTAACCGCCAGGCATTCGGCCTTCTCGTCGTCGTCGAAGGCTGGGGTCGGGTGATCAGAACGATCCAAAGGGGGCATAGAAGCTACGTTCTCCGACTTGAGAGATCTAGCCAGTTTCCAGTAGGCCAGATGACTGGGCTGTATCTCCTCGAGCAAACTATCCCAACGACCTCGCCTGAGCTCAGATATACGCCGTTTCAACTCGCGTTGAAGATAGCGCATCCGAGAACGGTTTTCGTCGGTAGGATAGGAGTCATAGGCTCTTTGTGCGGCATTCTTGGCCGTCTTTAACGATCTCACGTCCTCCGGCAGGTCCCAGCGTCGGTCGCCCTCGACCGGGACACGCTTGGAGGACTGACTGATAGCAGTGGTGAGATGGTTAGAGAAGGCCTCGATTGCCGCGTCGGTCTCGTCTGTTGTGGTAATATTGTCAGGGATCGATTTGAAGGTGTCTGACTCTACGTTAGCGAGAGCCCGTCCCAACCTCTCCCAGTCTATGATAGACTTGGTGAGGGGGGGACCGGTAGAAGAGGGGAGACCGAGTTGTAAAATAACCGGCCTGTGGTCGGAGTCGAGTTCGTGAGCCACCTCTATAGAACGCAGCCTCAGGGCTACGTTCTTTAGAAGAGCAATGTCCAGTATGTCAGGTTGATGCGCGGGATTGAAGGGGTAGTGAGTCGCCTCCATAGGCGCAATGATATCAAAATTCAAAACTTCGATTATCCGATCGAGCCTCCTGCCGTTTTGGTTACTAACCCTACAGTTCCAACGGATATGCTTCGCGTTGAGATCCCCGGCCAGAAGGACCGAGTCACCCATACTAAGTAAGGCTTGTACGTCTGTCAAAAGTAAGTCTTTCGTTGGTGAAAGGTAAACTGACGCGATGACGATCGGTCTGTGACCGGACATCGCCACGCGGCAGACTGACACTTCCATGTTAGTCAGTGGGGGCGGCGCCAGAGGAATGCAATGCAAAGATCGTTTATAGTACACTAAGGTGCCTCCAAATGAGGTTGCCCTATCGTTCCTAACTATATTGTAATTCGCGACCTTGGGGTCGCGACTAGCTGGCTTAAGAAAGGTCTCTTGAACTAAAAGAATGTCCAACTGGCGAGTGCGGAGGAAATCCGCCACCTCGCACCGTTGGTCTCGCAAGCCATTGGCGTTGAAATAGCCAATGTCTAGCGCACAAGGCTTATACCTTTGTGGTGTGGTATCCATTAAAAGGATAAACTATTTCCTACCCGTATAGGCGCGAAGAGCGTCAAACAGGTGACGATGATCGTACGCGATGAAAAGGCACTCCTTTGGGTCCTTCGCATTCCGGAGCTTCGCAGCGAGCTGCGTGATTTCGTCAAAGTCGAAAGCATTGGCGAAGTCACTGACCACTGCGAAGTCCGACGAGAAGTCGACAAAGTTGGAAGCAGTGCGGGAAGGTGACGGTCTCGGTTGCACCGCAGGAGGGTGCGCGCGAGGCGTCACTGGTGCGGGCTGGTGCACCAGGGGTTTGGCCCAGGCGTTGCTAGGCGCAGCCGCCGGAGCCGGACCCCGGGACCCCAAAGCGGGGAAATGACGCGAATCAGACGCCGGAGGCCCCCGGGAAGCGGGGGCGGAAGACCGAGCCGCGCGCTGCGGGTGACTCGGGCCCGCTTTGCGGCCGCTGCGAGGAGCCTTGGGGCAACCGCGATAATTCGCAGTGTGTCCCACTGATCCGCACAGTATGCAGCTAGGCGGTTCGAGCGTGCCCGGCGTGCGGTCACAACCGGGAGTGCCGTGATCCCCGGTGCACTTGACACAGCGGGGCACGGCATGACAGAAACGGGAAGCGTGCCCGTACAACTGGCAGCGATGGCACTGACCTGGAGTACCACGCTTCCGAGGAGCTTCCACACGGATGCCAGACATCTGACAGATCCGCTGGACATTGAAGACCTTCTTCCCCTCCGGAGAGGAGTCGAGAACGACGAGCACCAAGTCGTATGGCTCCTTGGTGCGTGACCGGTACATTCGATGTACCTCACGGACAGGCAGGCCCTGAGCCTGCAGATCGTCCCTAATGAGCTCTGATTCGAGCTCTTTAGGGAGACCGCGAACGACAACTCTCAGCTGTCGCTCGTCCTCACGGGCGTACGTGTGATACGCGACCTTGAGGTGACCGAGTTGGGACGTGAGCGCCCGGTGGTCGGCCTCGGATTGCGTCGACACCGAGATACCCTTGTCCGTATTGACGGCGGAGAGGAAGTTAATACGCCTCTCGCGCAGAAGACCGGAGATCTGTCCCCACGCCTTCTTGTCCTGGATGACAATCGGGGGCGGGCGGAGCCGCCGGGGGACAGCAGGCTGGGAAGCCTGTGACGAAGTTGCAGCTGGGATTGATGCAGGTGCAGAAGAAGTAGACGGAGGCTGGGGACTGCCAGCGACCGCGCGTGCCTGTTTAGGCGGCGGAGAAGAGGTGGAGGGGCCCGAAGGCACAACCGCGCCTTGATCGCGCGACTTGCGCTTCCGAGCTACGACCGTGAAGCCCTCGTCGTCGTCGGCGGCCTGTGCAACGGCAGGGTCCACGGACTCCTGACAGTCCATGGACAAATCGTCTTGCTCGGCCTCCGACGCCGCGCGGACACTAACGGGAGAGCCCACCTGCGAAGGGGCCGAAGAAACGGGCGAAAGGGAGCGAGGCGACTCGGTCTCGCTCCGAGCCGATGGGGAAGCCACCGGCGAATCCTCAGACAGAGAGGGACCGCGCGCTGAAGGCGCGCGGGGCAAGGGGGCGGAGTGCGACGAAGTGTCGCGGGGGGAGCGGGATCTATCCCGAGACGAAGTGGCTCCGGAAGGAGCGGACCTATGCTGTTCGACGCGGTCTAGAGCTTCAAGCTCCGACCGGGTCTCGACCACCATGCGACTCAATTGGGGGGCGGCTCCCGGATACCGTTTTGACAGAAGTGCCATAACGGTGGTCCAGGGGAGTTCGTCCACCGATCGAGACATCGCGGAAGTGAGCGCGCGCGATGTGATGTGCGATCGCGGTTCTGCGCTAATCTGAGCCTCCCCGCCGGGATAGGCGGGGAGATGAGTGGCCTACGTGAGCCCTAATATGGGCCCCGGTAATCTTATTGCCCGGGGGTGAGTGCCTACAACCCCTAGCAGCCTCGAGTTGCGAGACGCCGGCGACCCCCGGGGTCGGTCAACGCCAAACACAACAGGAGGAATAGGACTGTAGGATAGGGTAGGGTGGGAGGGAGACAGTTGGTGTCGACTATGCTATGGGCAAAGGCCGGTGGTTCCAACCCCGTCACAGATTGTTTTCCCCAGAAGGGGGAAAACGAGCGTCTGTGGCTCGCTCCGTACGATTCGTTATCACCGTTAGGTATCCTCGTACGACCACTACGGGCGTGGATTTTTCTAAAAACCCCGGGATTGAGACGAGACGCCTGTCCGGAAACCGCGTTGACCGAAGTCAACGAGACAGCCGGAGAGAGCGCCAGGAGCGCACAGCGTAGGACCTATCACTGGACGATAGGCCGCAACCGACTGACACTGGACGTCAGCCGTTACACTGTGCGAGTGAGACGAGAGATCGGAGAGCGTCGGAGGAGCGCGGGTCGGACCGAACGGACGTCTGACCGCTGCGCAGGCTCGAGCGCGAATGCGATGAAAAATAATAGCCGAGCTCATCAAACGCTTTTATAGGTTCATCGCGTCTCTCACCTAGTGGGGATGCGGACGAGGTACACGCGAAACGGTGCGAAGCGAGACTCCTCCCCAGTCGACCGCACACGGCTACCTCTCTACTTATCTAACATGAATCGAATCGGCTCCGGCTCGCATGTTATTATGTTACCATTATAATACCATTGTAAGTTGTAATATTGATTTGTACATCCCCAGTATTGTTTGTTGTTTACGGAAACTTATTATTTATTAAGTTTATTTTGAAGGATGTTTTTATTTATTTTTTTATAAAAATGTTAACTAACTAATAAATATTCTTGCATTGGTTCCAGGAGGTGTTCCAATTGGCTGACAGGGCCGGGCCCAAGCCGCTACGCTACACGCTCTCAGATCAGATCAGATATAGAAGGTAAGCGTTTTATATTATATTATCGTACCTATATAAATATGTATATGGATGGGCCTTATTCTGCAAGTACAATTTTATATATAGTACAGCCACTGATGTTGGCATTATTGTTTGTTTGGGTTCACTTGTATCGATGGATTGATTGATTGATTGATTGATTGATTGATTGATTGATTGATTGATTGATTGATTGACGTTGTGTGTGATTAAGGAAACCGAACACGCACCCACTCGGGTACATGTTTAGTTTGAACAATATGTTAGCCCTGAGAAGGGCTTTTTGATGTGCTTTGAACGCGCACTCGCGTATCGTAGTAGCAAGTTAGACAGACGACCACCCCCGCGGCGGCGCCCGCAGCCCGCAGCCCGCAGCCCGGTCGGCCGGTCGGTGCAGACGGCGACAGGCGGCAGCAAGCAAGCAAGCAGCCGCAAGCTGGAGTTGTTCGCTCGCTGATGTTTTGCGGCGGCGTGTCTCACTTTACTTCTTGGCGGCGGCCTTCTTAGCTGCGGGTTTCGCCTTGGGCGCGGCGGCTGCCTTCTTCGGTTTCGGAGCTTTTGGCTTCTTGGTCGGGGGCTTCGCGCTCTTCTTGGCCTTAGACGCGGCGGCTCCCTTGCCCTTGGCCGGGGTAGAGGGCTTCTTAGCCGCGGGCTTCTTCTTGGCGGCGGCCGCCTTTTTGTCCTTCGTAGCAGCAGCGGACTTCGGCTTCGAGGGAGAGGATGCCGCCGCGGCAGACTTTTTCGCCCTGCCGGAGGCCGCGGACGCGGTCGCCTTCTTCGCCTTGGCGGACGAAGCGGCGGAGGCGGCCTTGGTGGTAGACTTGGCGGCCGCGGGCTTCTTCGCGGAAGAAGATTTCGACTCGAGCTTGAACGAGCCGGATGCGCCCTTGCCCTTTGTCTGGATCAAGGCGCCGGATTCGACGGCGCTCTTCAGATATTTTCTGATGAACGGTGCCAATTTCTCGGCGTCCACTTTGTATTGGGCGGCGATGTACTTCTTGATCGCCTGCAGCGATGATCCGCTGCGCTCCTTCAACTCCTTGATGGCGCTGTTCACCATTTCGGACGTCTTCGGATGAGTCGGTTTCGCCTTGGGCTTCTTTGCTCCAGCCGCCGCGGAGGCCTTCGGCTTCTTCGCCGGTGTCGCCGGAGCGGGTGCGTCGGCAGCTACTGCGGTATCGGCCATTGTGTTTGTTGTTATTTATAATTAAACAAACAAAATTAAACGACAACACGCACAAAGCTAGCTAGCTTGAGCGATGAATGAGAGAACTAGGTATGTAACTAACTGACTGAACGAACAGTGAGAACCGGCGCGCGACGCGGTGCAGAGTCTTCTGATAGCTCGGCGAGAGGGAGCCACGGTTTTATATAGAACGCGGCTTAACCGTAAAGGAGACCCTTATGTCGCGAGACGTTTTCTCGTAATAACACTTCCAACTTTTCACTTACTCGTGTATGATTAAACGTTTTTTTCTCATAATAAAGAGCTATATTAATATTTTATTAATCTTATATTGAATCATTATGAGTTTGTACATCTTGAATGTTAATCGGCAAGGTGGCGAGCCCGTCCGTGCGGCGGGTACCGAGGTTTATTTTCGGTATTACAGACGGTGCGTACCTCGGGTCAGTTTAAAAAGTGATTTTTCTTATTAAAACAACATATTCAGACAGTTATTAATCGACAGGTTGAAAGTGAAGATTCCTTACATGAAAATAACATAAGAACATCACGTGTATATCGTTTTGATGGTGTTATTTTGATGCGTTACATTCACTGTCGTAAAACACACACAGCCGCCGAGCGGCGGCGAAGGCTACCGATCAGCACTGACGGTGGTTGGTGCTGTGCTGCTGATGGACAATGATTAGGGAATAGTGGCCTATTTTCGTGTGAATCGTTAATATATAAATTGAATGATGACGGGGAACAAGGAACAATGTGATGCTGATATTACGAGTCTGCTTGTTAGTCGGGCAGTCGGGCAGTCGGGCGGAGCGATAATGCCTGGTTGGTGGTTGGTGGTTGTTGGTTGCCGGTTGCCGGTTGCCGGTTGCCGGTTGCCGGTTGCCGGTTGCCGGTTGCCGGTTGTTGGTGGTGGTGGTTGGTGGGAAGTGGAGTCGAGTGTTGAACCGGCGGAGCTGCAGCGGCTGCGGCGCAGTGCGCAGTGCAGAGTGCAGCCGGTGGCGGTGGTCGTTGTCGTTGTCGTTGGTTGTGGTGCTGTGGTGTGATAGGTACCTAGGTACATAGCAACGCATAGCCTGGCCTAGTCTAGCCCGGCGTCTATCAGATAATCATATATTATATCTGACGGTCGGTCGGTACGGTACGGTACGGTACGATGCGATGCGATACGATACGATACGATACGCCGCACCTCTCTAGCTAGACCTCTGTCTCGTTCGTCAACAAAATACCTAATCCAACCAACAGTGAATAGTCTATGATCATGTGCACGTACTCGTGTAATTATAATATTATGTACCTATATTAAACTCGCTCACCCGCTAGTCGTCGTCTAGAGTTATGTTAAGTTCATAGTTAACATAATATAAATTTATATGTCGTACGAGTACTAGTACCGTAGTACCTGACCTCTAACTCGATCTGAACTGATCGGCCGTTCGCGTACGTACGTAGTTTACGTACTTGTATGTATGTATGTATGTATGTACCTACCTACCTACCTATATGTAACTATGTATGCATATAATCGTGTAAGCAAGCAAAAAAAAAAAAAAACTGGCTGGCTGGCTGGCTGGCTGGCTGGCTGGCTGGCTGGCTGACTGACTGACTGACTGACTGACTGACTGTCCGACCGACCGACCGACCGACTGATCTGTTTACCGATTGATTGATTGATTGACTGTCGCATTTGTTAGGAAACGTTTCGCTCAATAAGCAAACATCATGAACCATATGCGGCCCTGAAAAGGGCCTTTTTATTATGTCGCGTCGGCAGCGGTGAACGACTGGCTGCAAGCGAGCAAACGCAAGCGAATGCGAATGCGTTGCGAAGCAGCCAGCGCGCCCTCCGCACACCGCGCACATGGAGCGCGCGTTGCGCTCAACCACCGAAACCGTATAGGGTACGGCCCTGGCGTTTCAGAGCGTACACTACGTCCATCGCGGTGACGGTCTTCCTCTTGGCGTGTTCGGTGTAGGTGACCGCGTCACGGATCACGTTCTCTAGGAACACCTTCAGCACGCCGCGGGTCTCCTCGTAGATAAGACCGGAGATACGCTTCACGCCGCCTCTGCGAGCCAGACGACGGATGGCTGGCTTGGTGATGCCCTGGATGTTATCACGAAGCACTTTCCTGTGCCGCTTGGCACCTCCTTTCCCCAGGCCCTTTCCTCCCTTGCCGCGGCCAGTCATCTTGTAGCTTGTTTAGAGTTACTTTCAGATAATTAACAAACACACACACGGACACGACACGATAGCGCGCGTCGCGTTGTTTCCCGTACGAACGTAGCGGTTAATATGCGATGGTTTCGCACCGAGCTGCGCGTATTTATAGGCAACCGAGGCAGGCAGGCGAGCGGGCTGCGGGCGGACGGGTGTTCGACGTGGAGGGGAGATGTTTTGAGCGTGTTCGTTTCGTGGAGTTACAGTCTGAGAGAGATTTATTTATTTTAACGAGTTAATCAATCAATAAAGCAAGCATTTTGAGGTAAAAAAAAAATTATATATATATATAAATTATTAATAAAAAAAAAAAAAATAATGCGCACCACCGAATGAAATGAAATTATTTTTTGTTGTATAATATTGTGGTTCAAATTGTCCGTGTGCCTAATGCATCGCGCACACCGAGAACGCCAGTTGTCACTGTCTATCTAGCTAGCATGTATGTATGTATGTATGTATGTATGTATATCATTATTGATTGCACATCGCTGCGTGCGCGCTGATTTTTAACTGCTGTTGTCTTAATTATAATTGGTGATTTCGATTGATTGACGTATCGTTTTAAAGAAAACTATATTCTATAATGTACTTGAATCATATGTGGCCCTGAAAAGGGCCTTTTGATATAATTAAACAACGGCGCGGGTGCAGCCAGCTTGCGGGCCGCGCGCAAGCGCGCGCCGTTGTTAATTTGGAGACAGCCTTAGGCGCGCTCTCCGCGGATCCTGCGCGCGAGCTGGATGTCTTTGGGCATGATGGTCACGCGCTTGGCGTGGATCGCGCACAGGTTGGTGTCCTCAAAGAGACCGACCAGGTACGCCTCGCTTGCCTCCTGGAGTGCCATGACGGCGGAGCTCTGGAAACGCAAGTCAGTCTTGAAGTCCTGGGCGATCTCACGCACGAGACGCTGGAACGGGAGCTTGCGGATCAAAAGTTCGGTACTCTTCTGGTAGCGACGGATCTCACGCAGAGCTACAGTTCCGGGCCTGTAACGATGGGGCTTCTTGACACCTCCCGTGGCCGGTGCGCTCTTGCGGGCAGCCTTGGTGGCGAGCTGTTTGCGGGGCGCCTTGCCACCGGTGGATTTACGAGCGGTCTGCTTCGTACGAGCCATGGCGTATTATTATTATTATTGTAATAACAACAATAAGTAAGAGTTACTAACTGACGACGATCGGCGGCCGAGTCGCGAGCGAGAATAAAACGCTGCCATTTTTTTTTTTTTTTTTTTTTTTTTTTGAGGGACCTACGTAGTTAGCCTCTGATGGCTTTGACTACTTCGCCGGAGAGAGGGCGGACTCCTGATGGGAGCCCACGCTAAAAGTGGGTTTTACACTAGCATGCCTAAGGGCGCCCCTATTGGGCCGACCTCGGACTTAGGACGCTAGGGGAGAATTTCAATCGAATTGGTTTTATGCTACAATACGCTTCGGAAATTTTACGTTAGACCAGACTGAGAAGAAGCGTCAAGAAACTCCATCTGGGTGTCGATTATGTGAATTAACCGGTACCGGTACCGGTGCAAAGTGGGGTCGCCCACGTGTAGGGTGAGCCGGGGGACGCCGACGCCTCCGCCGCCGCGGACGGAGACGTTGTGGTGTGTATGGATCTAAGCTGGTGTTGCCCTGTGAGACGGTTGGGCGACGAATATCTTCGCGGGCTGCGAGGGCAGCCGTGATAGTGTCATCGGTGTCGGTCAGTACGTGTCGGGGACGCCTGTTCCGAGAGGATACGCCCACGAGCGGGACGTAATTTACGGCATCGCGTAATAAGGGGTTAGGATGGTGAGGAGCGTTATTGAAGAACCGCCGAGAGGCATCCTTCATAAACTTGGCCACGGTTGGAAGACCGAGGTCGTCGTGAAGATCTAAGTTGCGCATGAACCACGGAGCGCCCGTGGCTCTGCGCAAGAATCGATTCTGCAGCACCTGGAATTGGTACAGAGCAGTCGAGTTCGCATGAGCGAAGACCACACTAGCGTAAGTTAGTATGGGGCGAACGCACGTCTTGTAAATTGTCATCTTATTTCTAAGCGACAGCTTACTGCGTTTGTTCAACAACGGATAGAGACGGCCTAGAATGAAGGCCGCGCGATTCCGGACACGCCTAATGTGTGGCCGGAAAAGCAATCGACGATCTAGGGTGACCCCTAGATATTTGACCTCGTTAGCCCACGGAATGGGGCTATCGTAGAGTCGAATAGAATTGTAGGAGGGACCTAACCAACTGAGACTGAGTTTCCGGCAAAAAAGCACAGCGGCGCTTTTCTCCGGATTCACTTCGATCCTCCAGAGCCTAAACCAACGACCTAACTCGTTGATGGCGTCCTGGAGGCGACCGTGTAGAACCGAGGGGCGGATAGAAGTCGTATAGATGGCGGTGTCATCAGCAAAAAGTGCATAATGAACATGCGGAACTCTAGGTATATCGTTTGTGAACAACGAAAAGAGAATTGGGGAGAGAACAGAGCCCTGCGGGACTCCGGCTCTGATCGGATGGGGAGACGAGTACGAGCCCTCCACTCTGTAGCGAAAGGTGCGGTTCGTGAGGAAATCTTGTATTATGAGTACAAGTCGGTCGGGTAGGTCTAGGGCATAGAGCTTGTAGATCAAGCCCTCATGCCAGACTTTGTCGAAAGCTTTCGCCACGTCGAGGAAGATCGCACCCGTCGGGGCTCTATTGCTAATCGTCCGTTGGATGTGCTCCGTCAGACGGTACACCTGTTGGACGCAAGAGTGCCTGGCTCGAAAGCCAAATTGCTCGTCGATAAGACAGCCCGAAGCGGATATATGATCCCAAATCCGGGCTAGGATGACACGCTCGAATAGCTTGCCGAGTGTCTTTAGGAGACTGATGGGGCGATAACTGCTAGCACTACTGCGGGGTTTGCCCGGCTTGTGAATACCGATAACATCGGCGGCTTTCCAGGAGGCTGGAAAGTGAGCATTCTCAAGAGCTACATTAAATATTACTACCAAAATGGTGAGTAACACATCGGGCAGCAGCTTCAGGACTCGGTTAGGAATGCCGTCAGCTCCCGGAGACTTTTTAACTTTAAGTGCCCTAACCAGTTCTTTGACCTCTAACAGAGAAACTACTTTTACTGTATCTACGGGGGCAGACTGCCCACGCCTCTCAACCTCGTTCAGCACCATGTCCAGGTGGATCGGGTCGATGGGATTGAGGCTGGGCGAACATTGGTTCTCGAGATTAACCGCCAGGCATTCGGCCTTCTCGTCGTCATCGAAGGCTGGGGTCGGGTGATCAGAACGATCCAAAGGGGGCATAGAAGCTACGTTCTCCGACTTGAGAGATCTAGCCAGTTTCCAGTAGGCCAGATGACTGGGCTGTATCTCCTCGAGCAAACTATCCCAACGACCTCGCCTGAGCTCAGATATACGCCGTTTCAACTCGCGTTGAAGATAGCGCATCCGAGAACGGTTTTCGTCGGTAGGATAGGAGTCATAGGCTCTTTGTGCGGCATTCTTGGCCGTCTTTAACGATCTCACGTCCTCCGGCAGGTCCCAGCGTCGGTCGCCCTCGACCGGGACACGCTTGGAGGACTGACTGATAGCAGTGGTGAGATGGTTAGAGAAGGCCTCGATTGCCGCGTCGGTCTCGTCTGTTGTGGTAATATTGTCAGGGATCGATTTGAAGGTGTCTGACTCTACGTTAGCGAGAGCCCGTCCCAACCTCTCCCAGTCTATGATAGACTTGGTGAGGGGGGGACCGGTAGAAGAGGGGAGACCGAGTTGTAAAATAACCGGCCTGTGGTCGGAGTCGAGTTCGTGAGCCACCTCTATAGAACGCAGCCTCAGGGCTACGTTCTTTAGAAGAGCAATGTCCAGTATGTCAGGTTGATGCGCGGGATTGAAGGGGTAGTGAGTCGCCTCCATAGGCGCAATGATATCAAAATTCAAAACTTCGATTATCCGATCGAGCCTCCTGCCGTTTTGGTTACTAACCCTACAGTTCCAACGGATATGCTTCGCGTTGAGATCCCCGGCCAGAAGGACCGAGTCACCCATACTAAGTAAGGCTTGTACGTCTGTCAAAAGTAAGTCTTTCGTTGGTGAAAGGTAAACTGACGCGATGACGATCGGTCTGTGACCGGACATCGCCACGCGGCAGACTGACACTTCCATGTTAGTCAGTGGGGGCGGCGCCAGAGGAATGCAATGCAAAGATCGTTTATAGTACACTAAGGTGCCTCCAAATGAGGTTGCCCTATCGTTCCTAACTATATTGTAATTCGCGACCTTGGGGTCGCGACTAGCTGGCTTAAGAAAGGTCTCTTGAACTAAAAGAATGTCCAACTGGCGAGTGCGGAGGAAATCCGCCACCTCGCACCGTTGGTCTCGCAAGCCATTGGCGTTGAAATAGCCAATGTCTAGCGCACAAGGCTTATACCTTTGTGGTGTGGTATCCATTAAAAGGATAAACTATTTCCTACCCGTATAGGCGCGAAGAGCGTCAAACAGGTGACGATGATCGTACGCGATGAAAAGGCACTCCTTTGGGTCCTTCGCATTCCGGAGCTTCGCAGCGAGCTGCGTGATTTCGTCAAAGTCGAAAGCATTGGCGAAGTCACTGACCACTGCGAAGTCCGACGAGAAGTCGACAAAGTTGGAAGCAGTGCGGGAAGGTGACGGTCTCGGTTGCACCGCAGGAGGGTGCGCGCGAGGCGTCACTGGTGCGGGCTGGTGCACCAAGGGTTTGGCCCAGGCGTTGCTAGGCGCAGCCGCCGGAGCCGGACCCCGGGACCCCAAAGCGGGGAAATGACGCGAATCAGACGCCGGAGGCCCCCGGGAAGCGGGGGCGGAAGACCGAGCCGCGCGCTGCGGGTGACTCGGGCCCGCTTTGCGGCCGCTGCGAGGAGCCTTGGGGCAACCGCGATAATTCGCAGTGTGTCCCACTGATCCGCACAGTATGCAGCTAGGCGGTTCGAGCGTGCCCGGCGTGCGGTCACAACCGGGAGTGCCGTGATCCCCGGTGCACTTGACACAGCGGGGCACGGCATGACAGAAACGGGAAGCGTGCCCGTACAACTGGCAGCGATGGCACTGACCTGGAGTACCACGCTTCCGAGGAGCTTCCACACGGATGCCAGACATCTGACAGATCCGCTGGACATTGAAGACCTTCTTCCCCTCCGGAGAGGAGTCGAGAACGACGAGCACCAAGTCGTATGGCTCCTTGGTGCGTGACCGGTACATTCGATGTACCTCACGGACAGGCAGGCCCTGAGCCTGCAGATCGTCCCTAATGAGCTCTGATTCGAGCTCTTTAGGGAGACCGCGAACGACAACTCTCAGCTGTCGCTCGTCCTCACGGGCGTACGTGTGGTACGCGACCTTGAGGTGACCGAGTTGGGACGTGAGCGCCCGGTGGTCGGCCTCGGATTGCGTCGACACCGAGATACCCTTGTCCGTATTGACGGCGGAGAGGAAGTTAATACGCCTCTCGCGCAGAAGACCGGAGATCTGTCCCCACGCCTTCTTGTCCTGGATGACAATCGGGGGCGGGCGGAGCCGCCGGGGGACAGCAGGCTGGGAAGCCTGTGACGAAGTTGCAGCTGGGATTGATGCAGGTGCAGAAGAAGTAGACGGAGGCTGGGGACTGCCAGCGACCGCGCGTGCCTGTTTAGGCGGCGGAGAAGAGGTGGAGGGGCCCGAAGGCACAACCGCGCCTTGATCGCGCGACTTGCGCTTCCGAGCTACGACCGTGAAGCCCTCGTCGTCGTCGGCGGCCTGTGCAACGGCAGGGTCCACGGACTCCTGACAGTCCATGGACAAATCGTCTTGCTCGGCCTCCGACGCCGCGCGGACACTAACGGGAGAGCCCACCTGCGAAGGGGCCGAAGAAACGGGCGAAAGGGAGCGAGGCGACTCGGTCTCGCTCCGAGCCGATGGGGAAGCCACCGGCGAATCCTCAGACAGAGAGGGACCGCGCGCTGAAGGCGCGCGGGGCAAGGGGGCGGAGTGCGACGAAGTGTCGCGGGGGGAGCGGGATCTATCCCGAGACGAAGTGGCTCCGGAAGGAGCGGACCTATGCTGTTCGACGCGGTCTAGAGCTTCAAGCTCCGACCGGGTCTCGACCACCATGCGACTCAATTGGGGGGCGGCTCCCGGATACCGTTTTGACAGAAGTGCCATAACGGTGGTCCAGGGGAGTTCGTCCACCGATCGAGACATCGCGGAAGTGAGTGCGCGCGATGTGATGTGCGATCGCGGTTCTGCGCTAATCTGAGCCTCCCCGCCGGGATAGGCGGGGAGATGAGTGGCCTACGTGAGCCCTAATATGGGCCCCGGTAATCTTATTGCCCGGGGGTGAGTGCCTACAACCCCTAGCAGCCTCGAGTTGCGAGACGCCGGCGACCCCCGGGGTCGGTCAACGCCAAACACAACAGGAGGAATAGGACTGTAGGATAGGGTAGGGTGGGAGGGAGACAGTTGGTGTCGACTATGCTATGGGCAAAGGCCGGTGGTTCCAACCCCGTCACAGATTGTTTTCCCCAGAAGGGGGAAAACGAGCGTCTGTGGCTCGCTCCGTACGATTCGTTATCACCGTTAGGTATCCTCGTACGACCACTACGGGCGTGGATTTTTCTAAAAACCCCGGGATTGAGACGAGACGCCTGTCCGGAAACCGCGTTGACCGAAGTCAACGAGACAGCCGGAGAGAGCGCCAGGAGCGCACAGCGTAGGACCTATCACTGGACGATAGGCCGCAACCGACTGACACTGGACGTCAGCCGTTACACTGTGCGAGTGAGACGAGAGATCGGAGAGCGTCGGAGGAGCGCGGGTCGGACCGAACGGACGTCTGACCGCTGCGCAGGCTCGAGCGCGAATCAAAACGCTGCCAGTCCGGTCTTCGGCTTATATATAGAGTACGGAGGAGGGAGACGGAACACGTGGTGTGTATGGAGCGTTCGACCGAGAGAGAGCGAGAGAGAAGACACTATATATTCTCTCCCCCTCGCACACCGCACCGCTACCGCTTTTTTTTTTTTTTTTTTTTTTTTTTTTTTTTTTTTTTTTTTTTTTTTTTTTTTTTTTTTTTTTTTTTTTTTTTTTTTTTTTTTTATTTATCATTACGAACGGATATACGTATAATATGCTTAGAAACTTTTAATACATACATACTTGGGTACTTCCATAGATACATCTCACAAATTATATCACAACGCGCGTCTGGATAATGGTTAAAGTATTTTTTAATTATTATTATTATTATTATTATTATTATTATTATTATTTTCGTGCTTGCTTGCACTTAAATACTTAGCTGTGTGAGTGTAGTGTAATATAGGTATAAAACAAATTAAATATCCTCGTCCATTAAGCAAGCAACAAGCAAGGACGAAATATGTATAAAAACAACATTAAGTGTGTTATTGTTTTTGTATGATATGACATCTGTCCAGTATCCAGGTGTATATGTAGGTAGGTAGGTAGGTAGGTAGGTAGGTAGGTAGGTATAGGTATAGGTATAGGTATAGGTTCGTTCGTTTGTTCGTTTGTTTGTTTGTTTGTCTACTCGTCCGACTGACCGGTTTGATAGGTTAGTTTGTTTGTTTGATTGATTGATTGATTGACATCACGTTAATAACGAGAAACACATGTATATCATGTTTTGAACGTATTTGTGGCCCTGAAAAGGGCCTTTTTGTTTGTGGCAAGCGGTCCGAGCGAGCATCTACAGATCCTCCCCACCGGGCCGAGTTGAGACGCGATCGCGATCGATCGGTCGTAACGCGGACACGGCGGGGCTAGGGCCCGCAGAGAGGCTTTACTTGGAGCTCGTGTACTTGGTGACGGCCTTGGTGCCCTCACTGACGGCGTGCTTGGCGAGCTCCCCGGGCAGCAACAGCCTGACCGAGGTCTGAACCTCCCTGCTGGTGATCGTCGACCTCTTGTTGTAGTGGGCGAGGCGGGACGCTTCGGCGATGTCGTTCACGAAAGAGTTCATGATGGACATCGCCTTACTGGAGATACCGGTGTCGGGGTGCACCTGCTTGAGCACCTTGTAGATGTAGATGGCGTAGCTCTCCTTCCTCTTGTGCTTCTTCTTTTTCTTGTCGGTCTTGGAGATGTTCTTTTGGGCTTTGCCGGATTTTTTGGCGGCCTTACCGCTGGTCTTCGGTGGCATGTTGTAGAGATTAGTTGGTGTTGTCGCGGTTTATAACAAACAAACACGGCTTCACTGTACAGCTGGCTACAAAATTTTGCCGTGCCGCCGCGCCGCCGCCCTTTTTGTCAGTGCGGCGGCAACGTAATAGACTAACGACCGTCGAGCGGTGCGCGACTCTCTCGGCCAATGGCGTGCGAGCGTGCGTACACCACCGCGCCGTCGCTGCCGCGGGAGAGAGGGAATCTTACTACCGTCCACCGATGAGAGGGCAGCGAGCGAGCGAGAGAGAGAGAGAGAGAGATAGATATATATATATATATAGGTAGTTAGAAAACAGTAACAATGAAAAATAAATAAATAAATATACCGTGGTTGTATGCAAAACTATGTGTAATTGTAACCATAATAATTATCTATTAATCATCAGACTGTTTGTGTGTTGCAATAGGTACATGTGGGTGTATGTATACCTACCACCTACCTACCCAATTCGGGCTACCGAAACCTAATCAAAACGAACCTAACGTTTACAAACCTAACTTTGTCGGACCCAGCACATAAACACGATCGGTAACATCAAGGCAGGTTATTAGGTTAGGATGGGTTCGGTCCGATGTAAAAAAAATGATTTTTTTTTTTTTTTTTTTCGTCAACCTAACCTAACCTAACCTAACCTAACGTTTACAAACCTAACTTTGTCGGACCCAACACATAAGTAAACACGATCGGTCGGTAACATAACATCGGGGCAGGTTAGGTTAGGTTAGGTTAGGTTAGGTTCGATATTATTATTATTATTATTATTATTATTATTATTATTATTTTTTTTTTTTTTTGTCAACCTAACCTAACATAACATAATTTATTATAATTATTATTTACACGACCGGTGACATCATCGGGCACTAGTTTTATGTCGAACTCGAACGTACCATAGAGTTATTAAATACTTATGTATATATTATATTGATATTTCGGCAAGGCTAGGCTAGGCCAACCTAGGTTAGACGCTAGGTAAACCGGATAAGGTTTACGAAGCCGATTCGACCCATACGTACGTACATACATACATACATACATACATACATACATACATACATACGTACGTACGTACGGCTCGACAATTTCGGGATGTTTTGGTGGCGGCGCAAAAGCGCGGGGTGCCGGGGTGGTGAGTGAGCATACCATACGAACTCCTTTTTCTTTTTTTTTTATTGTACGATTGATTGATTGATTGGTGATACGACGTCACGTATTAAGCGAAACTGATATATTATTTTACTTCGAATCATATTGTGGCCCTGAAAAGGGCCTTTTGTCATCCCGCGGACGCGGTCCAAGCTTGCGCCCTGGCGCGGCGTAAGAGTCCCTCCTGCGCGCGCGGGGTGGCAGCCACCTGCCACCCCACCAGCACGAGGAAGGAGACTCCCAACGAGGCAGCCAGACGTTGCATTGCACCACGGCCGCTTGCTGGCTGGCGATTGATTGCGTAGTGGTGCTGTTTAAGCCTTCTTCTCGGTCTTCTTCGGCAAGAGTACGGCCTGGATGTTCGGCAGTACACCTCCCTGGGCGATGGTGACACCGGACAGGAGCTTGTTCAGCTCCTCGTCGTTGCGGATCGCCAGTTGCAGATGCCTCGGGATGATCCTGGTCTTCTTGTTGTCGCGAGCGGCGTTGCCGGCCAACTCGAGGACCTCAGCCGCCAGGTATTCCATAACGGCCGCGAGGTACACCGGGGCGCCGGCACCGACGCGCTCGGCGTAGTTACCCTTGCGCAACAGCCTGTGGATACGGCCGACGGGGAACTGGAGTCCGGCACGGTTGGAGCGAGACTTTGCCTTTCCCTTAACCTTGCCGCCCTTGCCGCGTCCAGACATGTTTAATAAAGAGTTATTAACGACCACGGAAACACGAAACAAAATAACGCGTCAGACAGCGAGCGCGTCCGAATAACGTTTAAATAATAGCCGAGCTCATCAAACGCTTTTATAGGTTCATCGCGTCTCTCACCTAGTGGGGATGCGGACGAGGTACACGCGAAACGGTGCGAAGCGAGACTCCTCCCCAGTCGACCGCACACGGCTACCTCTCTACTTATCTAACATGAATCGAATCGGCTCCGGCTCGCATGTTATTATGTTACCATTATAATACCATTGTAAGTTGTAATATTGATTTGTACATCCCCAGTATTGTTTGTTGTTTACGGAAACTTATTATTTATTAAGTTTATTTTGAAGGATGTTTTTATTTATTTTTTTATAAAAATGTTAACTAACTAATAAATATTCTTGCATTGGTTCCAGGAGGTGTTCCAATTGGCTGACAGGGCCGGGCCCAAGCCGCTACGCTACACGCTCTCAGATCAGATCAGATATAGAAGGTAAGCGTTTTATATTATATTATCGTACCTATATAAATATGTATATGGATGGGCCTTATTCTGCAAGTACAATTTTATATATAGTACAGCCACTGATGTTGGCATTATTGTTTGTTTGGGTTCACTTGTATCGATGGATTGATTGATTGATTGATTGATTGATTGATTGATTGATTGATTGATTGATTGACGTTGTGTGTGATTAAGGAAACCGAACACGCACCCACTCGGGTACATGTTTAGTTTGAACAATATGTTAGCCCTGAGAAGGGCTTTTTGATGTGCTTTGAACGCGCACTCGCGTATCGTAGTAGCAAGTTAGACAGACGACCACCCCCGCGGCGGCGCCCGCAGCCCGCAGCCCGCAGCCCGGTCGGCCGGTCGGTGCAGACGGCGACAGGCGGCAGCAAGCAAGCAAGCAGCCGCAAGCTGGAGTTGTTCGCTCGCTGATGTTTTGCGGCGGCGTGTCTCACTTTACTTCTTGGCGGCGGCCTTCTTAGCTGCGGGTTTCGCCTTGGGCGCGGCGGCTGCCTTCTTCGGTTTCGGAGCTTTTGGCTTCTTGGTCGGGGGCTTCGCGCTCTTCTTGGCCTTAGACGCGGCGGCTCCCTTGCCCTTGGCCGGGGTAGAGGGCTTCTTAGCCGCGGGCTTCTTCTTGGCGGCGGCCGCCTTTTTGTCCTTCGTAGCAGCAGCGGACTTCGGCTTCGAGGGAGAGGATGCCGCCGCGGCAGACTTTTTCGCCCTGCCGGAGGCCGCGGACGCGGTCGCCTTCTTCGCCTTGGCGGACGAAGCGGCGGAGGCGGCCTTGGTGGTAGACTTGGCGGCCGCGGGCTTCTTCGCGGAAGAAGATTTCGACTCGAGCTTGAACGAGCCGGATGCGCCCTTGCCCTTTGTCTGGATCAAGGCGCCGGATTCGACGGCGCTCTTCAGATATTTTCTGATGAACGGTGCCAATTTCTCGGCGTCCACTTTGTATTGGGCGGCGATGTACTTCTTGATCGCCTGCAGCGATGATCCGCTGCGCTCCTTCAACTCCTTGATGGCGCTGTTCACCATTTCGGACGTCTTCGGATGAGTCGGTTTCGCCTTGGGCTTCTTTGCTCCAGCCGCCGCGGAGGCCTTCGGCTTCTTCGCCGGTGTCGCCGGAGCGGGTGCGTCGGCAGCTACTGCGGTATCGGCCATTGTGTTTGTTGTTATTTATAATTAAACAAACAAAATTAAACGACAACACGCACAAAGCTAGCTAGCTTGAGCGATGAATGAGAGAACTAGGTATGTAACTAACTGACTGAACGAACAGTGAGAACCGGCGCGCGACGCGGTGCAGAGTCTTCTGATAGCTCGGCGAGAGGGAGCCACGGTTTTATATAGAACGCGGCTTAACCGTAAAGGAGACCCTTATGTCGCGAGACGTTTTCTCGTAATAACACTTCCAACTTTTCACTTACTCGTGTATGATTAAACGTTTTTTTCTCATAATAAAGAGCTATATTAATATTTTATTAATCTTATATTGAATCATTATGAGTTTGTACATCTTGAATGTTAATCGGCAAGGTGGCGAGCCCGTCCGTGCGGCGGGTACCGAGGTTTATTTTCGGTATTACAGACGGTGCGTACCTCGGGTCAGTTTAAAAAGTGATTTTTCTTATTAAAACAACATATTCAGACAGTTATTAATCGACAGGTTGAAAGTGAAGATTCCTTACATGAAAATAACATAAGAACATCACGTGTATATCGTTTTGATGGTGTTATTTTGATGCGTTACATTCACTGTCGTAAAACACACACAGCCGCCGAGCGGCGGCGAAGGCTACCGATCAGCACTGACGGTGGTTGGTGCTGTGCTGCTGATGGACAATGATTAGGGAATAGTGGCCTATTTTCGTGTGAATCGTTAATATATAAATTGAATGATGACGGGGAACAAGGAACAATGTGATGCTGATATTACGAGTCTGCTTGTTAGTCGGGCAGTCGGGCAGTCGGGCGGAGCGATAATGCCTGGTTGGTGGTTGGTGGTTGTTGGTTGCCGGTTGCCGGTTGCCGGTTGCCGGTTGCCGGTTGCCGGTTGCCGGTTGCCGGTTGTTGGTGGTGGTGGTTGGTGGGAAGTGGAGTCGAGTGTTGAACCGGCGGAGCTGCAGCGGCTGCGGCGCAGTGCGCAGTGCAGAGTGCAGCCGGTGGCGGTGGTCGTTGTCGTTGTCGTTGGTTGTGGTGCTGTGGTGTGATAGGTACCTAGGTACATAGCAACGCATAGCCTGGCCTAGTCTAGCCCGGCGTCTATCAGATAATCATATATTATATCTGACGGTCGGTCGGTACGGTACGGTACGGTACGATGCGATGCGATACGATACGATACGATACGCCGCACCTCTCTAGCTAGACCTCTGTCTCGTTCGTCAACAAAATACCTAATCCAACCAACAGTGAATAGTCTATGATCATGTGCACGTACTCGTGTAATTATAATATTATGTACCTATATTAAACTCGCTCACCCGCTAGTCGTCGTCTAGAGTTATGTTAAGTTCATAGTTAACATAATATAAATTTATATGTCGTACGAGTACTAGTACCGTAGTACCTGACCTCTAACTCGATCTGAACTGATCGGCCGTTCGCGTACGTACGTAGTTTACGTACTTGTATGTATGTATGTATGTATGTACCTACCTACCTACCTATATGTAACTATGTATGCATATAATCGTGTAAGCAAGCAAAAAAAAAAAAAAACTGGCTGGCTGGCTGGCTGGCTGGCTGGCTGGCTGGCTGGCTGACTGACTGACTGACTGACTGACTGACTGTCCGACCGACCGACCGACCGACTGATCTGTTTACCGATTGATTGATTGATTGACTGTCGCATTTGTTAGGAAACGTTTCGCTCAATAAGCAAACATCATGAACCATATGCGGCCCTGAAAAGGGCCTTTTTATTATGTCGCGTCGGCAGCGGTGAACGACTGGCTGCAAGCGAGCAAACGCAAGCGAATGCGAATGCGTTGCGAAGCAGCCAGCGCGCCCTCCGCACACCGCGCACATGGAGCGCGCGTTGCGCTCAACCACCGAAACCGTATAGGGTACGGCCCTGGCGTTTCAGAGCGTACACTACGTCCATCGCGGTGACGGTCTTCCTCTTGGCGTGTTCGGTGTAGGTGACCGCGTCACGGATCACGTTCTCTAGGAACACCTTCAGCACGCCGCGGGTCTCCTCGTAGATAAGACCGGAGATACGCTTCACGCCGCCTCTGCGAGCCAGACGACGGATGGCTGGCTTGGTGATGCCCTGGATGTTATCACGAAGCACTTTCCTGTGCCGCTTGGCACCTCCTTTCCCCAGGCCCTTTCCTCCCTTGCCGCGGCCAGTCATCTTGTAGCTTGTTTAGAGTTACTTTCAGATAATTAACAAACACACACACGGACACGACACGATAGCGCGCGTCGCGTTGTTTCCCGTACGAACGTAGCGGTTAATATGCGATGGTTTCGCACCGAGCTGCGCGTATTTATAGGCAACCGAGGCAGGCAGGCGAGCGGGCTGCGGGCGGACGGGTGTTCGACGTGGAGGGGAGATGTTTTGAGCGTGTTCGTTTCGTGGAGTTACAGTCTGAGAGAGATTTATTTATTTTAACGAGTTAATCAATCAATAAAGCAAGCATTTTGAGGTAAAAAAAAAATTATATATATATATAAATTATTAATAAAAAAAAAAAAAATAATGCGCACCACCGAATGAAATGAAATTATTTTTTGTTGTATAATATTGTGGTTCAAATTGTCCGTGTGCCTAATGCATCGCGCACACCGAGAACGCCAGTTGTCACTGTCTATCTAGCTAGCATGTATGTATGTATGTATGTATGTATGTATATCATTATTGATTGCACATCGCTGCGTGCGCGCTGATTTTTAACTGCTGTTGTCTTAATTATAATTGGTGATTTCGATTGATTGACGTATCGTTTTAAAGAAAACTATATTCTATAATGTACTTGAATCATATGTGGCCCTGAAAAGGGCCTTTTGATATAATTAAACAACGGCGCGGGTGCAGCCAGCTTGCGGGCCGCGCGCAAGCGCGCGCCGTTGTTAATTTGGAGACAGCCTTAGGCGCGCTCTCCGCGGATCCTGCGCGCGAGCTGGATGTCTTTGGGCATGATGGTCACGCGCTTGGCGTGGATCGCGCACAGGTTGGTGTCCTCAAAGAGACCGACCAGGTACGCCTCGCTTGCCTCCTGGAGTGCCATGACGGCGGAGCTCTGGAAACGCAAGTCAGTCTTGAAGTCCTGGGCGATCTCACGCACGAGACGCTGGAACGATCAAAAGTTCGGTACTCTTCTGGTAGCGACGGATCTCACGCAGAGCTACAGTTCCGGGCCTGTAACGATGGGGCTTCTTGACACCTCCCGTGGCCGGTGCGCTCTTGCGGGCAGCCTTGGTGGCGAGCTGTTTGCGGGGCGCCTTGCCACCGGTGGATTTACGAGCGGTCTGCTTCGTACGAGCCATGGCGTATTATTATTATTATTGTAATAACAACAATAAGTAAGAGTTACTAACTGACGACGATCGGCGGCCGAGTCGCGAGCGAGAATAAAACGCTGCCATTTTTTTTTTTTTTTTTTTTTTTTTTTTTTTTTTGAGGGACCTACGTAGTTAGCCTCTGATGGCTTTGACTACTTCGCCGGAGAGAGGGCGGACTCCTGATGGGAGTCCACGCTAAAAGTGGGTTTTACACTAGCATGCCTAAGGGCGCCCCTATTGGGCCGACCTCGGACTTAGGACGCTAGGGGAGAATTTCAATCGAATTGGTTTTATGCTACAATACGCTTCGGAAATTTTACGTTAGACCAGACTGAGAAGAAGCGTCAAGAAACTCCATCTGGGTGTCGATTATGTGAATTAACCGGTACCGGTACCGGTGCAAAGTGGGGTCGCCCACGTGTAGGGTGAGCCGGGGGACGCCGACGCCTCCGCCGCCGCGGACGGAGACGTTGTGGTGTGTATGGATCTAAGCTGGTGTTGCCCTGTGAGACGGTTGGGCGACGAATATCTTCGCGGGCTGCGAGGGCAGCCGTGATAGTGTCATCGGTGTCGGTCAGTACGTGTCGGGGACGCCTGTTCCGAGAGGATACGCCCACGAGCGGGACGTAATTTACGGCATCGCGTAATAAGGGGTTAGGATGGTGAGGAGCGTTATTGAAGAACCGCCGAGAGGCATCCTTCATAAACTTGGCCACGGTTGGAAGACCGAGGTCGTCGTGAAGATCTAAGTTGCGCATGAACCACGGAGCGCCCGTGGCTCTGCGCAAGAATCGATTCTGCAGCACCTGGAATTGGTACAGAGCAGTCGAGTTCGCATGAGCGAAGACCACACTAGCGTAAGTTAGTATGGGGCGAACGCACGTCTTGTAAATTGTCATCTTATTTCTAAGCGACAGCTTACTGCGTTTGTTCAACAACGGATAGAGACGGCCTAGAATGAAGGCCGCGCGATTCCGGACACGCCTAATGTGTGGCCGGAAAAGCAATCGACGATCTAGGGTGACCCCTAGATATTTGACCTCGTTAGCCCACGGAATGGGGCTATCGTAGAGTCGAATAGAATTGTAGGAGGGACCTAACCAACTGAGACTGAGTTTCCGGCAAAAAAGCACAGCGGCGCTTTTCTCCGGATTCACTTCGATCCTCCAGAGCCTAAACCAACGACCTAACTCGTTGATGGCGTCCTGGAGGCGACCGTGTAGAACCGAGGGGCGGATAGAAGTCGTATAGATGGCGGTGTCATCAGCAAAAAGTGCATAATGAACATGCGGAACTCTAGGTATATCGTTTGTGAACAACGAAAAGAGAATTGGGGAGAGAACAGAGCCCTGCGGGACTCCGGCTCTGATCGGATGGGGAGACGAGTACGAGCCCTCCACTCTGTAGCGAAAGGTGCGGTTCGTAAGGAAATCTTGTATTATGAGTACAAGTCGGTCGGGTAGGTCTAGGGCATAGAGCTTGTAGATCAAGCCCTCATGCCAGACTTTGTCGAACGCTTTCGCCACGTCGAGGAAGATCGCACCCGTCGGGGCTCTATTGCTAATCGTCCGTTGGATGTGCTCCGTCAGACGGTACACCTGTTGGACGCAAGAGTGCCTGGCTCGAAAGCCAAATTGCTCGTCGATAAGACAGCCCGAAGCGGATATATGATCCCAAATCCGGGCTAGGATGACACGCTCGAATAGCTTGCCGAGTGTCTTTAGGAGACTGATGGGGCGATAACTGCTAGCACTACTGCGGGGTTTGCCCGGCTTGTGAATACCGATAACATCGGCGGCTTTCCAGGAGGCTGGAAAGTGAGCATTCTCAAGAGCTACATTAAATATTACTACCAAAATGGTGAGTAACACATCGGGCAGCAGCTTCAGGACTCGGTTAGGAATGCCGTCAGCTCCCGGAGACTTTTTAACTTTAAGTGCCCTAACCAGTTCTTTGACCTCTAACAGAGAAACTACTTTTACTGTATCTACGGGGGCAGACTGCCCACGCCTCTCAACCTCGTTCAGCACCATGTCCAGGTGGATCGGGTCGATGGGATTGAGGCTGGGCGAACATTGGTTCTCGAGATTAACCGCCAGGCATTCGGCCTTCTCGTCGTCGTCGAAGGCTGGGGTCGGGTGATCAGAACGATCCAAAGGGGGCATAGAAGCTACGTTCTCCGACTTGAGAGATCTAGCCAGTTTCCAGTAGGCCAGATGACTGGGCTGTATCTCCTCGAGCAAACTATCCCAACGACCTCGCCTGAGCTCAGATATACGCCGTTTCAACTCGCGTTGAAGATAGCGCATCCGAGAACGGTTTTCGTCGGTAGGATAGGAGTCATAGGCTCTTTGTGCGGCATTCTTGGCCGTCTTTAACGATCTCACGTCCTCCGGCAGGTCCCAGCGTCGGTCGCCCTCGACCGGGACACGCTTGGAGGACTGACTGATAGCAGTGGTGAGATGGTTAGAGAAGGCCTCGATTGCCGCGTCGGTCTCGTCTGTTGTGGTAATATTGTCAGGGATCGATTTGAAGGTGTCTGACTCTACGTTAGCGAGAGCCCGTCCCAACCTCTCCCAGTCTATGATAGACTTGGTGAGGGGGGGACCGGTAGAAGAGGGGAGACCGAGTTGTAAAATAACCGGCCTGTGGTCGGAGTCGAGTTCGTGAGCCACCTCTATAGAACGCAGCCTCAGGGCTACGTTCTTTAGAAGAGCAATGTCCAGTATGTCAGGTTGATGCGCGGGATTGAAGGGGTAGTGAGTCGCCTCCATAGGCGCAATGATATCAAAATTCAAAACTTCGATTATCCGATCGAGCCTCCTGCCGTTTTGGTTACTAACCCTACAGTTCCAACGGATATGCTTCGCGTTGAGATCCCCGGCCAGAAGGACCGAGTCACCCATACTAAGTAAGGCTTGTACGTCTGTCAAAAGTAAGTCTTTCGTTGGTGAAAGGTAAACTGACGCGATGACGATCGGTCTGTGACCGGACATCGCCACGCGGCAGACTGACACTTCCATGTTAGTCAGTGGGGGCGGCGCCAGAGGAATGCAATGCAAAGATCGTTTATAGTACACTAAGGTGCCTCCAAATGAGGTTGCCCTATCGTTCCTAACTATATTGTAATTCGCGACCTTGGGGTCGCGACTAGCTGGCTTAAGAAAGGTCTCTTGAACTAAAAGAATGTCCAACTGGCGAGTGCGGAGGAAATCCGCCACCTCGCACCGTTGGTCTCGCAAGCCATTGGCGTTGAAATAGCCAATGTCTAGCGCACAAGGCTTATACCTTTGTGGTGTGGTATCCATTAAAAGGATAAACTATTTCCTACCCGTATAGGCGCGAAGAGCGTCAAACAGGTGACGATGATCGTACGCGATGAAAAGGCACTCCTTTGGGTCCTTCGCATTCCGGAGCTTCGCAGCGAGCTGCGTGATTTCGTCAAAGTCGAAAGCATTGGCGAAGTCACTGACCACTGCGAAGTCCGACGAGAAGTCGACAAAGTTGGAAGCAGTGCGGGAAGGTGACGGTCTCGGTTGCACCGCAGGAGGGTGCGCGCGAGGCGTCACTGGTGCGGGCTGGTGCACCAGGGGTTTGGCCCAGGCGTTGCTAGGCGCAGCCGCCGGAGCCGGACCCCGGGACCCCAAAGCGGGGAAATGACGCGAATCAGACGCCGGAGGCCCCCGGGAAGCGGGGGCGGTAGACCGAGCCGCGCGCTGCGGGTGACTCGGGCCCGCTTTGCGGCCGCTGCGAGGAGCCTTGGGGCAACCGCGATAATTCGCGGTGTGTCCCACTGATCCGCACAGTATGCAGCTAGGCGGTTCGAGCGTGCCCGGCGTGCGGTCACAACCGGGAGTGCCGTGATCCCCGGTGCACTTGACACAGCGGGGCACGGCATGACAGAAACGGGAAGCGTGCCCGTACAACTGGCAGCGATGGCACTGACCTGGAGTACCACGCTTCCGAGGAGCTTCCACACGGATGCCAGACATCTGACAGATCCGCTGGACATTGAAGACCTTCTTCCCCTCCGGAGAGGAGTCGAGAACGACGAGCACCAAGTCGTATGGCTCCTTGGTGCGTGACCGGTACATTCGATGTACCTCACGGACAGGCAGGCCCTGAGCCTGCAGATCGTCCCTAATGAGCTCTGATTCGAGCTCTTTAGGGAGACCGCGAACGACAACTCTCAGCTGTCGCTCGTCCTCACGGGCGTACGTGTGATACGCGACCTTGAGGTGACCGAGTTGGGACGTGAGCGCCCGGTGGTCGGCCTCGGATTGCGTCGACACCGAGATACCCTTGTCCGTATTGACGGCGGAGAGGAAGTTAATACGCCTCTCGCGCAGAAGACCGGAGATCTGTCCCCACGCCTTCTTGTCCTGGATGACAATCGGGGGCGGGCGGAGCCGCCGGGGGACAGCAGGCTGGGAAGCCTGTGACGAAGTTGCAGCTGGGATTGATGCAGGTGCAGAAGAAGTAGACGGAGGCTGGGGACTGCCAGCGACCGCGCGTGCCTGTTTAGGCGGCGGAGAAGAGGTGGAGGGGCCCGAAGGCACAACCGCGCCTTGATCGCGCGACTTGCGCTTCCGAGCTACGACCGTGAAGCCCTCGTCGTCGTCGGCGGCCTGTGCAACGGCAGGGTCCACGGACTCCTGACAGTCCATGGACAAATCGTCTTGCTCGGCCTCCGACGCCGCGCGGACACTAACGGGAGAGCCCACCTGCGAAGGGGCCGAAGAAACGGGCGAAAGGGAGCGAGGCGACTCGGTCTCGCTCCGAGCCGATGGGGAAGCCACCGGCGAATCCTCAGACAGAGAGGGACCGCGCGCTGAAGGCGCGCGGGGCAAGGGGGCGGAGTGCGACGAAGTGTCGCGGGGGGAGCGGGATCTATCCCGAGACGAAGTGGCTCCGGAAGGAGCGGACCTATGCTGTTCGACGCGGTCTAGAGCTTCAAGCTCCGACCGGGTCTCGACCACCATGCGACTCAATTGGGGGGCGGCTCCCGGATACCGTTTTGACAGAAGTGCCATAACGGTGGTCCAGGGGAGTTCGTCCACCGATCGAGACATCGCGGAAGTGAGTGCGCGCGATGTGATGTGCGATCGCGGTTCTGCGCTAATCTGAGCCTCCCCGCCGGGATAGGCGGGGAGATGAGTGGCCTACGTGAGCCCTAATATGGGCCCCGGTAATCTTATTGCCCGGGGGTGAGTGCCTACAACCCCTAGCAGCCTCGAGTTGCGAGACGCCGGCGACCCCCGGGGTCGGTCAACGCCAAACACAACAGGAGGAATAGGACTGTAGGATAGGGTAGGGTGGGAGGGAGACAGTTGGTGTCGACTATGCTATGGGCAAAGGCCGGTGGTTCCAACCCCGTCACAGATTGTTTTCCCCAGAAGGGGGAAAACGAGCGTCTGTGGCTCGCTCCGTACGATTCGTTATCACCGTTAGGTATCCTCGTACGACCACTACGGGCGTGGATTTTTCTAAAAACCCCGGGATTGAGACGAGACGCCTGTCCGGAAACCGCGTTGACCGAAGTCAACGAGACAGCCGGAGAGAGCGCCAGGAGCGCACAGCGTAGGACCTATCACTGGACGATAGGCCGCAACCGACTGACACTGGACGTCAGCCGTTACACTGTGCGAGTGAGACGAGAGATCGGAGAGCGTCGGAGGAGCGCGGGTCGGACCGAACGGACGTCTGACCGCTGCGCAGGCTCGAGCGCGAATCAAAACCAAAACCTAAAACGCTGCCAGTCCGGTCTTCGGCTTATATATAGAGTACGGAGGAGGGAGACGGAACACGTGGTGTGTATGGAGCGTTCGACCGAGAGAGAGCGAGAGAGAAGACACTATATATTCTCTCCCCCTCGCACACCGCACCGCTACCGCTTTTTTTTTTTTTTTTTTTTTTTTTTTTATTTATCATTACGAACGGATATACGTATAATATGCTTAGAAACTTTTAATACATACATACTTGGGTACTTCCATAGTGCCCAATTTTCGTGCTTGCTTGCACTTAAATACTTAGCTGTGTGAGTGTAGTGTAATATAGGTATAAAACAAATTAAATATCCTCGTCCATTAAGCAAGCAACAAGCAAGGACGAAATATGTATAAAAACAACATTAAGTGTGTTATTGTTTTTGTATGATATGACATCTGTCCAGTATCCAGGTGTATATGTAGGTAGGTAGGTAGGTAGGTAGGTAGGTAGGTAGGTAGGTATAGGTATAGGTATAGGTATAGGTTCGTTCGTTTGTTCGTTTGTTTGTTTGTTTGTCTACTCGTCCGACTGACCGGTTTGATAGGTTAGTTTGTTTGTTTGATTGATTGATTGATTGACATCACGTTAATAACGAGAAACACATGTATATCATGTTTTGAACGTATTTGTGGCCCTGAAAAGGGCCTTTTTGTTTGTGGCAAGCGGTCCGAGCGAGCATCTACAGATCCTCCCCACCGGGCCGAGTTGAGACGCGATCGCGATCGATCGGTCGTAACGCGGACACGGCGGGGCTAGGGCCCGCAGAGAGGCTTTACTTGGAGCTCGTGTACTTGGTGACGGCCTTGGTGCCCTCACTGACGGCGTGCTTGGCGAGCTCCCCGGGCAGCAACAGCCTGACCGAGGTCTGAACCTCCCTGCTGGTGATCGTCGACCTCTTGTTGTAGTGGGCGAGGCGGGACGCTTCGGCGGCGATGCGCTCGAAGATGTCGTTCACGAAAGAGTTCATGATGGACATCGCCTTACTGGAGATACCGGTGTCGGGGTGCACCTGCTTGAGCACCTTGTAGATGTAGATGGCGTAGCTCTCCTTCCTCTTGTGCTTCTTCTTTTTCTTGTCGGTCTTGGAGATGTTCTTTTGGGCTTTGCCGGATTTTTTGGCGGCCTTACCGCTGGTCTTCGGTGGCATGTTGTAGAGATTAGTTGGTGTTGTCGCGGTTTATAACAAACAAACACGGCTTCACTGTACAGCTGGCTACAAAATTTTGCCGTGCCGCCGCGCCGCCGCCCTTTTTGTCAGTGCGGCGGCAACGTAATAGACTAACGACCGTCGAGCGGTGCGCGACTCTCTCGGCCAATGGCGTGCGAGCGTGCGTACACCACCGCGCCGTCGCTGCCGCGGGAGAGAGGGAATCTTACTACCGTCCACCGATGAGAGGGCAGCGAGCGAGCGAGAGAGAGAGAGAGAGAGATAGATAGATAGATATATATAGGTAGTTAGAAAGCAGTAACAATGAAAAATAAATAAATAAATATACCGTGGTTGTATGCAAAACTATGTGTAATTGTAACCATAATAATTATCTATTAATCATCAGACTGTTTGTGTGTTGCAATAGGTACATGTGGGTGTATGTATACCTACCACCTACCTACCCAATTCGGGCTACCGAAACCTAATCAAAACGAACCTAACGTTTACAAACCTAACTTTGTCGGACCCAGCACATAAACACGATCGGTAACATCAAGGCAGGTTATTAGGTTAGGATGGGTTCGGTCCGATGTAAAAAAAATGATTTTTTTTTTTTTTTTTTTCGTCAACCTAACCTAACCTAACCTAACCTAACGTTTACAAACCTAACTTTGTCGGACCCAACACATAAGTAAACACGATCGGTCGGTAACATAACATCGGGGCAGGTTAGGTTAGGTTAGGTTAGGTTAGGTTCGATATTATTATTATTATTATTATTATTATTATTATTATTATTTTTTTTTTTTTTTGTCAACCTAACCTAACATAACATAATTTATTATAATTATTATTTACACGACCGGTGACATCATCGGGCACTAGTTTTATGTCGAACTCGAACGTACCATAGAGTTATTAAATACTTATGTATATATTATATTGATATTTCGGCAAGGCTAGGCTAGGCCAACCTAGGTTAGACGCTAGGTAAACCGGATAAGGTTTACGAAGCCGATTCGACCCATACGTACGTACGTACATACATACATACATACATACATACATACATACATACATACGTACGTACGTACGGCTCGACAATTTCGGGATGTTTTGGTGGCGGCGCAAAAGCGCGGGGTGCCGGGGTGGTGAGTGAGCATACCATACGAACTCCTTTTTCTTTTTTTTTTATTGTACGATTGATTGATTGATTGGTGATACGACGTCACGTATTAAGCGAAACTGATATATTATTTTACTTCGAATCATATTGTGGCCCTGAAAAGGGCCTTTTGTCATCCCGCTGACGCGGTCCAAGCTTGCGCCCTGGCGCGGCGTAAGAGTCCCTCCTGCGCGCGCGGGGTGGCAGCCACCTGCCACCCCACCAGCACGAGGAAGGAGACTCCCAACGAGGCAGCCAGACGTTGCATTGCACCACGGCCGCTTGCTGGCTGGCGATTGATTGCGTAGTGGTGCTGTTTAAGCCTTCTTCTCGGTCTTCTTCGGCAAGAGTACGGCCTGGATGTTCGGCAGTACACCTCCCTGGGCGATGGTGACACCGGACAGGAGCTTGTTCAGCTCCTCGTCGTTGCGGATCGCCAGTTGCAGATGCCTCGGGATGATCCTGGTCTTCTTGTTGTCGCGAGCGGCGTTGCCGGCCAACTCGAGGACCTCAGCCGCCAGGTATTCCATAACGGCCGCGAGGTACACCGGGGCGCCGGCACCGACGCGCTCGGCGTAGTTACCCTTGCGCAACAGCCTGTGGATACGGCCGACGGGGAACTGGAGTCCGGCACGGTTGGAGCGAGACTTTGCCTTTCCCTTAACCTTGCCGCCCTTGCCGCGTCCAGACATGTTTAATAAAGAGTTATTAACGACCACGGAAACACGAAACAAAATAACGCGTCAGACAGCGAGCGCGTCCGAATAACGTTTAAATAATAGCCTTTTTTTTTTTTTTTTTTTTTTTTTTTTTTTTTTTTTTTTTTTTTTTTTTTTTTTTTTTTTTGACGGACCTACGCTGTTGGTGTGGCCACCGTTACAGCTTCACCTTGGCTGTGGGTGGCGATGCCCTTAGGGGGGCACGCGGGACCCAATAATTGTTAGGGTGCGGTGTGGTCCGCACCCATGGAGGAAGCTCCGTCGGTGGGAAGTGGGCCGGCTGAGCGAAGCAAAGCCGGCTCCAAGTCCGGAGAGACGTCCGTGTCTTGATTTGTGTTCGGGGCCCCCGATCTTGGGGGGCGGCCTCGGCGACGGGTGAGGCGAAGCGCCTTCCTTTGTTGGATGCCCTCTTCAACGGCAAGCTGGATGGGGTCGGTGGGGTCAAGCAGGATGTGCTTGGGGCGCCTGAGGGGAGCCCCAAGCGTAGAAAGGATGTCGGGGTCGGAAGAAGGAAGTTTTGGGGTGTAGGAGGTGGCACGGTTGATGAGTGGGTTGGGATGATGGGGACCTTTATCAAAGAAGCGCCGAGACACTTCTCTGATGGTGTGTTTGATGGAGGGAACGTTAAGGTCCCGGTGAAGGTCCGCGTTGCGGACGAACCACGGAGCCCTAGCGATCCCTCTGAGTAATCTGTTTTGGAATATCTGTAGAGTGTTAATGTAAGTGTCGAGTGAGTGGCCGAAAACGACGCTGGCGTATGTGAATACTGGTCTGATACAGACTTTGTAGAGTGTTAGTTTGTTTTGAATACTTAAGTGACTACGTTGGTTTAGGAGGGGGCCCAGACGCCCCTTAAACATCTTGGCCCTATCGAGAACTATTTTTAAGTGCCGACCGAAATTCAGGCGCTTGTCCAGGGTCACACCAAGGTACTTGGCCTCCGACGACCATGGGATAGGTTGTCCGAAGAGCTCTATGCTCTCGGACTGAAAATAGGTATGGGTAGTGGAGAACCAGACTGCCGCACTCTTCTCAGGGTTCACCTCTATCCTCCAGAGTTTAAACCACCGACCCAAGTCAGTGATTGCCTCCTGGAGGTAGCGCCTGATGGTAGTGGCGGTGGTGTGGGATGTGAAGAGTGCGGTATCATCTGCATAGAGGGCAAGCTGAACGTTGGGATGGCGAGGGATATCATTCGTGAATAATGAGTAAAGGATGGGAGAGAGCACGGACCCTTGCGGGACCCCGGCTCTAATGGGATGGGGGAGGGAGAGCGAACCTTCCACTCTGTAGCAAAAGCTTCTGTCACTGAGGAAATCCCTCAGTGTCAGGACAAGCCTGGTGGGCATACCCATAAGTTGGAGCTTATAGATAAGCCCATTGTGCCAGACCTTGTCGAAAGCCTTTGCTACGTCGAGGAAGATTGCACCTGTTGGAATTCCTTTCCCGAAGGTGGAGAAGCCATCTAAGATGTGTTCCGTGATACGGTGCACCTGGTGGACACAAGAGTGTCGGGCTCTAAAGCCAAATTGCTCGTCGATAAGAATCGAACTGGAGCTAAGGAATGAGTGGATGCGGGAGAGAAGGACGCGTTCGTACAGCTTGCCCATGGTGTTGAGCAGGCTGATTGGACGGTAGCTGGAAGGGAGAGGTCGGGGTTTCCCCGGTTTGTGGATACCGATGACAACAGCAGTTTTCCACGCCCCGGGGAAATGGCAGTTGGAGAGGGCAGAGTTGAAAATAGCAACTAGGATGAGAAGGAAAGTCTGAGGAAGGAATTTAAGGAGGTCGTTGGAGATACCGTCGGCACCTGGCGCCTTCCTTGGTCGTAGATCCCGGACAAGTTCCTGAATTTCCGACAGCGTTACGGGGGGAAGAGGAGGGTCGGAGGGGGGAAGGGAGGCACGCCTGCATACTTCAGAGTTAACCCACGTAATGTGAGCCTCATCTATATGCAGGCTGCTAGGAGAACACTGGGATTCGAGGCTGGAGGCTAGGACATCAGCCTTTTCTCCATCCTCGAAGGCAGGTAGGGAGCTATTGGGTCGGATGAGTTAAATAATAGCCTTTTTTTTTTTTTTTTTTTTTTTTTTTTTTTTTTTTTTTTTTTTTTTTTTTTGACGGACCTACGCTGTTGGTGTGGCCACCGTTACAGCTTCACCTTGGCTGTGGGTGGCGATGCCCTTAGGGGGGCACGCGGGACCCAATAATTGTTAGGGTGCGGTGTGGTCCGCACCCATGGAGGAAGCTCCGTCGGTGGGAAGTGGGCCGGCTGAGCGAAGCAAAGCCGGCTCCAAGTCCGGAGAGACGTCCGTGTCTTGATTTGTGTTCGGGGCCCCCGATCTTGGGGGGCGGCCTCGGCGACGGGTGAGGCGAAGCGCCTTCCTTTGTTGGATGCCCTCTTCAACGGCAAGCTGGATGGGGTCGGTGGGGTCAAGCAGGATGTGCTTGGGGCGCCTGAGGGGAGCCCCAAGCGTAGAAAGGATGTCGGGGTCGGAAGAAGGAAGTTTTGGGGTGTAGGAGGTGGCACGGTTGATGAGTGGGTTGGGATGATGGGGACCTTTATCAAAGAAGCGCCGAGACACTTCTCTGATGGTGTGTTTGATGGAGGGAACGTTAAGGTCCCGGTGAAGGTCCGCGTTGCGGACGAACCACGGAGCCCTAGCGATCCCTCTGAGTAATCTGTTTTGGAATATCTGTAGAGTGTTAATGTAAGTGTCGAGTGAGTGGCCGAAAACGACGCTGGCGTATGTGAATACTGGTCTGATACAGACTTTGTAGAGTGTTAGTTTGTTTTGAATACTTAAGTGACTACGTTGGTTTAGGAGGGGGCCCAGACGCCCCTTAAACATCTTGGCCCTATCGAGAATTATTTTTAAGTGCCGACCGAAATTCAGGCGCTTGTCCAGGGTCACACCAAGGTACTTGGCCTCCGACGACCATGGGATAGGTTGTCCGAAGAGCTCTATGCTCTCGGACTGAAAATAGGTATGGGTAGTGGAGAACCAGACTGCCGCACTCTTCTCAGGGTTCACCTCTATCCTCCAGAGTTTAAACCACCGACCCAAGTCAGTGATTGCCTCCTGGAGGTAGCGCCTGATGGTAGTGGCGGTGGTGTGGGATGTGAAGAGTGCGGTATCATCTGCATAGAGGGCAAGCTGAACGTTGGGATGGCGAGGGATATCATTCGTGAATAATGAGTAAAGGATGGGAGAGAGCACGGACCCTTGCGGGACCCCGGCTCTAATGGGATGGGGGAGGGAGAGCGAACCTTCCACTCTGTAGCAAAAGCTTCTGTCACTGAGGAAATCCCTCAGTGTCAGGACAAGCCTGGTGGGCATACCCATAAGTTGGAGCTTATAGATAAGCCCATTGTGCCAGACCTTGTCGAAAGCCTTTGCTACGTCGAGGAAGATTGCACCTGTTGGAATTCCTTTCCCGAAGGTGGAGAAGCCATCTAAGATGTGTTCCGTGATACGGTGCACCTGGTGGACACAAGAGTGTCGGGCTCTAAAGCCAAATTGCTCGTCGATAAGAATCGAACTGGAGCTAAGGAATGAGTGGATGCGGGAGAGAAGGACGCGTTCGTACAGCTTGCCCATGGTGTTGAGCAGGCTGATTGGACGGTAGCTGGAAGGGAGAGGTCGGGGTTTCCCCGGTTTGTGGATACCGATGACAACAGCAGTTTTCCACGCCCCGGGGAAATGGCAGTTGGAGAGGGCAGAGTTGAAAATAGCAACTAGGATGAGAAGGAAAGTCTGAGGAAGGAATTTAAGGAGGTCGTTGGAGATACCGTCGGCACCTGGCGCCTTCCTTGGTCGTAGATCCCGGACAAGTTCCTGAATTTCCGACAGCGTTACGGGGGGAAGAGGAGGGTCGGAGGGGGGAAGGGAGGCACGCCTGCATACTTCAGAGTTAACCCACGTAATGTGAGCCTCATCTATATGCAGGCTGCTAGGAGAACACTGGGATTCGAGGCTGGAGGCTAGGACATCAGCCTTTTCTCCATCCTCGAAGGCAGGTAGGGAGCTATTGGGTCGGATGAGGGGTGGCATGGGGCTAGAAGTATCAGATTTGAGTGCTCTAGCCAACTGCCAATAGGCAAGATGGCTAGGTTTAATGTCCGACAGTAACTTGTTCCAGGAGTCATTCCTAAACCTGGCGATATCCGATTTAACTTGGTTTTGAAGCGCGCGCAGACTAACTCGGTTTGCTTCAGTCGGGTAAGAGTCGTATCGTCTAGTCGCAGCGTTTTTGGCTCTCACCAACTCCCTCAACTCCCGTGTGAGCGGGGGGCGTCTATCACTAAATAAGGGAACCACCTTGGCAGAACTTTCAATGATAGACGTGAGGTGATTGGTGAGAGCTCCAATCGCTTTGTCGGTGTCCTCTCTGGTTGTCAGGGTCTCTGTTAGAGTGGTCAGTTCACTCGGGTCGTCTTGGAGTTTGTCCTTGACGACCTTCCAGTCAGTAATAGTCTTAGTCTGAGGGAGTTAAATAATAGCCGAGCTCATCAAACGCTTTTATAGGTTCATCGCGTCTCTCACCTAGTGGGGATGCGGACGAGGTACACGCGAAACGGTGCGAAGCGAGACTCCTCCCCAGTCGACCGCACACGGCTACCTCTCTACTTATCTAACATGAATCGAATCGGCTCCGGCTCGCATGTTATTATGTTACCATTATAATACCATTGTAAGTTGTAATATTGATTTGTACATCCCCAGTATTGTTTGTTGTTTACGGAAACTTATTATTTATTAAGTTTATTTTGAAGGATGTTTTTATTTATTTTTTTATAAAAATGTTAACTAACTAATAAATATTCTTGCATTGGTTCCAGGAGGTGTTCCAATTGGCTGACAGGGCCGGGCCCAAGCCGCTACGCTACACGCTCTCAGATCAGATCAGATATAGAAGGTAAGCGTTTTATATTATATTATCGTACCTATATAAATATGTATATGGATGGGCCTTATTCTGCAAGTACAATTTTATATATAGTACAGCCACTGATGTTGGCATTATTGTTTGTTTGGGTTCACTTGTATCGATGGATTGATTGATTGATTGATTGATTGATTGATTGACGTTGTGTGTGATTAAGGAAACCGAACACGCACCCACTCGGGTACATGTTTAGTTTGAACAATATGTTAGCCCTGAGAAGGGCTTTTTGATGTGCTTTGAACGCGCACTCGCGTATCGTAGTAGCAAGTTAGACAGACGACCACCCCCGCGGCGGCGCCCGCAGCCCGCAGCCCGCAGCCCGCAGCCCGGTCGGCCGGTCGGTGCAGACGGCGACAGGCGGCAGCAAGCAAGCAAGCAAGCAGCCGCAAGCTGGAGTTGTTCGCTCGCTGATGTTTTGCGGCGGCGTGTCTCACTTTACTTCTTGGCGGCGGCCTTCTTAGCTGCGGGTTTCGCCTTGGGCGCGGCGGCTGCCTTCTTCGGTTTCGGAGCTTTTGGCTTCTTGGTCGGGGGCTTCGCGCTCTTCTTGGCCTTAGACGCGGCGGCTCCCTTGCCCTTGGCCGGGGTAGAGGGCTTCTTAGCCGCGGGCTTCTTCTTGGCGGCGGCCGCCTTTTTGTCCTTCGTAGCAGCAGCGGACTTCGGCTTCGAGGGAGAGGATGCCGCCGCGGCAGACTTTTTCGCCCTGCCGGAGGCCGCGGACGCGGTCGCCTTCTTCGCCTTGGCGGACGATGCGGCGGAGGCGGCCTTGGTGGTAGACTTGGCGGCCGCGGGCTTCTTCGCGGAAGAAGATTTCGACTCGAGCTTGAACGAGCCGGATGCGCCCTTGCCCTTTGTCTGGATCAAGGCGCCGGATTCGACGGCGCTCTTCAGATATTTTCTGATGAACGGTGCCAATTTCTCGGCGTCCACTTTGTATTGGGCGGCGATGTACTTCTTGATCGCCTGCAGCGATGATCCGCTGCGCTCCTTCAACTCCTTGATGGCGCTGTTCACCATTTCGGACGTCTTCGGATGAGTCGGTTTCGCCTTGGGCTTCTTTGCTCCAGCCGCCGCGGAGGCCTTCGGCTTCTTCGCCGGTGTCGCCGGAGCGGGTGCGTCGGCAGCTACTGCGGTATCGGCCATTGTGTTTGTTGTTATTTATAATTAATTAAACAAACAAAATTAAACGACAACACGCACAAAGCTAGCTAGCTTGAGCGATGAATGAGAGAACTAGGTATGTAACTGACTGAACGAACAGTGAGAACCGGCGCGCGACGCGGTGCAGAGTCTTCTGATAGCTCGGCGAGAGGGAGCCACGGTTTTATATAGAACGCGGCTTAACCGTAAAGGAGACCCTTATGTCGCGAGACGTTTTCTCGTAATAACACTTCCAACTTTTCACTTACTCGTGTATGATTAAACGTTTTTTTCTCATAATAAAGAGCTATATTAATATTTTATTAATCTTATATTGAATCATTATGAGTTTGTACATCTTGAATGTTAATCGGCAAGGTGGCGAGCCCGTCCGTGCGGCGGGTACCGAGGTTTATTTTCGGTATTACAGACGGTGCGTACCTCGGGTCAGTTTAAAAAGTGATTTTTCTTATTAAAACAACATATTCAGACAGTTATTAATCGACAGGTTGAAAGTGAAGATTCCTTACATGAAAATAACATAAGAACATCACGTGTATATCGTTTTGATGGTGTTATTTTGATGCGTTACATTCACTGTCGTAAAACACACACAGCCGCCGAGCGGCGGCGAAGGCTACCGATCAGCACTGACGGTGGTTGGTGCTGTGCTGCTGATGGACAATGATTAGGGAATAGTGGCCTATTTTCGTGTGAATCGTTAATATATAAATTGAATGATGACGGGGAACAAGGAACAATGTGATGCTGATATTACGAGTCTGCTTGTTAGTCGGGCAGTCGGGCAGTCGGGCGGAGCGATAATGCCTGGTTGGTGGTTGGTGGTTGTTGGTTGCCGGTTGCCGGTTGCCGGTTGCCGGTTGCCGGTTGCCGGTTGTTGGTGGTGGTGGTTGGTGGGAAGTGGAGTCGAGTGTTGAACCGGCGGAGCTGCAGCGGCTGCGGCGCAGTGCGCAGTGCAGAGTGCAGCCGGTGGCGGTGGTCGTTGTCGTTGTCGTTGGTTGTGGTGCTGTGGTGTGATAGGTACCTAGGTACATAGCAACGCATAGCCTGGCCTAGTCTAGCCCGGCGTCTATCAGATAATCATATATTATATCTGACGGTCGGTCGGTACGGTACGGTACGGTACGATGCGATGCGATACGATACGATACGATACGCCGCACCTCTCTAGCTAGACCTCTGTCTCGTTCGTCAACAAAATACCTAATCCAACCAACAGTGAATAGTCTATGATCATGTGCACGTACTCGTGTAATTATAATATTATGTACCTATATTAAACTCGCTCACCCGCTAGTCGTCGTCTAGAGTTATGTTAAGTTCATAGTTAACATAATATAAATTTATATGTCGTACGAGTACTAGTACCGTAGTACCTGACCTCTAACTCGATCTGAACTGATCGGCCGTTCGCGTACGTACGTAGTTTACGTACTTGTATGTATGTATGTATGTATGTACCTACCTACCTACCTATATGTAACTATGTATGCATATAATCGTGTAAGCAAGCAAAAAAAAAAAAAAAACTGGCTGGCTGGCTGGCTGGCTGGCTGGCTGGCTGGCTGACTGACTGACTGACTGACTGACTGACTGTCCGACCGACCGACCGACCGACTGATCTGTTTACCGATTGATTGATTGATTGACTGTCGCATTTGTTAGGAAACGTTTCGCTCAATAAGCAAACATCATGAACCATATGCGGCCCTGAAAAGGGCCTTTTTATTATGTCGCGTCGGCAGCGGTGAACGACTGGCTGCAAGCGAGCAAACGCAAGCGAATGCGAATGCGTTGCGAAGCAGCCAGCGCGCCCTCCGCACACCGCGCACATGGAGCGCGCGTTGCGCTCAACCACCGAAACCGTATAGGGTACGGCCCTGGCGTTTCAGAGCGTACACTACGTCCATCGCGGTGACGGTCTTCCTCTTGGCGTGTTCGGTGTAGGTGACCGCGTCACGGATCACGTTCTCTAGGAACACCTTCAGCACGCCGCGGGTCTCCTCGTAGATAAGACCGGAGATACGCTTCACGCCGCCTCTGCGAGCCAGACGACGGATGGCTGGCTTGGTGATGCCCTGGATGTTATCACGAAGCACTTTCCTGTGCCGCTTGGCACCTCCTTTCCCCAGGCCCTTTCCTCCCTTGCCGCGGCCAGTCATCTTGTAGCTTGTTTAGAGTTACTTTCAGATAATTAACAAACACACACACGGACACGACACGATAGCGCGCGTCGCGTTGTTTCCCGTACGAACGTAGCGGTTAATATGCGATGGTTTCGCACCGAGCTGCGCGTATTTATAGGCAACCGAGGCAGGCAGGCGAGCGGGCTGCGGGCGGACGGGTGTTCGACGTGGAGGGGAGATGTTTTGAGCGTGTTCGTTTCGTGGAGTTACAGTCTGAGAGAGATTTATTTATTTTAACGAGTTAATCAATCAATAAAGCAAGCATTTTGAGGTAAAAAAAAAATTATATATATATATAAATTATTAATAAAAAAAAAAAAAAAAAAAAAATAATGCGCACCACCGAATGAAATGAAATTATTTTTTGTTGTATAATATTGTGGTTCAAATTGTCCGTGTGCCTAATGCATCGCGCACACCGAGAACGCCAGTTGTCACTGTCTATCTAGCTAGCATGTATGTATGTATGTATGTATGTATATCATTATTGATTGCACATCGCTGCGTGCGCGCTGATTTTTAACTGCTGTTGTCTTAATTATAATTGGTGATTTCGATTGATTGACGTATCGTTTTAAAGAAAACTATATTCTATAATGTACTTGAATCATATGTGGCCCTGAAAAGGGCCTTTTGATATAATTAAACAACGGCGCGGGTGCAGCCAGCTTGCGGGCCGCGCGCAAGCGCGCGCCGTTGTTAATTTGGAGACAGCCTTAGGCGCGCTCTCCGCGGATCCTGCGCGCGAGCTGGATGTCTTTGGGCATGATGGTCACGCGCTTGGCGTGGATCGCGCACAGGTTGGTGTCCTCAAAGAGACCGACCAGGTACGCCTCGCTTGCCTCCTGGAGTGCCATGACGGCGGAGCTCTGGAAACGCAAGTCAGTCTTGAAGTCCTGGGCGATCTCACGCACGAGACGCTGGAACGGGAGCTTGCGGATCAAAAGTTCGGTACTCTTCTGGTAGCGACGGATCTCACGCAGAGCTACAGTTCCGGGCCTGTAACGATGGGGCTTCTTGACACCTCCCGTGGCCGGTGCGCTCTTGCGGGCAGCCTTGGTGGCGAGCTGTTTGCGGGGCGCCTTGCCACCGGTGGATTTACGAGCGGTCTGCTTCGTACGAGCCATGGCGTATTATTATTATTATTGTAATAACAACAATAAGTAAGAGTTACTAACTGACGACGATCGGCGGCCGAGTCGCGAGCGAGAATAAAACGCTGCCTTTTTTTTTTTTTTTTTTTTTTTTTTTTTTTTTGAGGGACCTACGTAGTTAGCCTCTGATGGCTTTGACTACTTCGCCGGAGAGAGGGCGGACTCCTGATGGGAGTCCACGCTAAAAGTGGGTTTTACACTAGCATGCCTAAGGGCGCCCCTATTGGGCCGACCTCGGACTTAGGACGCTAGGGGAGAATTTCAATCGAATTGGTTTTATGCTACAATACGCTTCGGAAATTTTACGTTAGACCAGACTGAGAAGAAGCGTCAAGAAACTCCATCTGGGTGTCGATTATGTGAATTAACCGGTACCGGTACCGGTGCAAAGTGGGGTCGCCCACGTGTAGGGTGAGCCGGGGGACGCCGACGCCTCCGCCGCCGCGGACGGAGACGTTGTGGTGTGTATGGATCTAAGCTGGTGTTGCCCTGTGAGACGGTTGGGCGACGAATATCTTCGCGGGCTGCGAGGGCAGCCGTGATAGTGTCATCGGTGTCGGTCAGTACGTGTCGGGGACGCCTGTTCCGAGAGGATACGCCCACGAGCGGGACGTAATTTACGGCATCGCGTAATAAGGGGTTAGGATGGTGAGGAGCGTTATTGAAGAACCGCCGAGAGGCATCCTTCATAAACTTGGCCACGGTTGGAAGACCGAGGTCGTCGTGAAGATCTAAGTTGCGCATGAACCACGGAGCGCCCGTGGCTCTGCGCAAGAATCGATTCTGCAGCACCTGGAATTGGTACAGAGCAGTCGAGTTCGCATGAGCGAAGACCACACTAGCGTAAGTTAGTATGGGGCGAACGCACGTCTTGTAAATTGTCATCTTATTTCTAAGCGACAGCTTACTGCGTTTGTTCAACAACGGATAGAGACGGCCTAGAATGAAGGCCGCGCGATTCCGGACACGCCTAATGTGTGGCCGGAAAAGCAATCGACGATCTAGGGTGACCCCTAGATATTTGACCTCGTTAGCCCACGGAATGGGGCTATCGTAGAGTCGAATAGAATTGTAGGAGGGACCTAACCAACTGAGACTGAGTTTCCGGCAAAAAAGCACAGCGGCGCTTTTCTCCGGATTCACTTCGATCCTCCAGAGCCTAAACCAACGACCTAACTCGTTGATGGCGTCCTGGAGGCGACCGTGTAGAACCGAGGGGCGGATAGAAGTCGTATAGATGGCGGTGTCATCAGCAAAAAGTGCATAATGAACATGCGGAACTCTAGGTATATCGTTTGTGAACAACGAAAAGAGAATTGGGGAGAGAACAGAGCCCTGCGGGACTCCGGCTCTGATCGGATGGGGAGACGAGTACGAGCCCTCCACTCTGTAGCGAAAGGTGCGGTTCGTAAGGAAATCTTGTATTATGAGTACAAGTCGGTCGGGTAGGTCTAGGGCATAGAGCTTGTAGATCAAGCCCTCATGCCAGACTTTGTCGAACGCTTTCGCCACGTCGAGGAAGATCGCACCCGTCGGGGCTCTATTGCTAATCGTCCGTTGGATGTGCTCCGTCAGACGGTACACCTGTTGGACGCAAGAGTGCCTGGCTCGAAAGCCAAATTGCTCGTCGATAAGACAGCCCGAAGCGGATATATGATCCCAAATCCGGGCTAGGATGACACGCTCGAATAGCTTGCCGAGTGTCTTTAGGAGACTGATGGGGCGATAACTGCTAGCACTACCGCGGGGTTTGCCCGGCTTGTGAATACCGATAACATCGGCGGCTTTCCAGGAGGCTGGAAAGTGAGCATTCTCAAGAGCTACATTAAATATTACTACCAAAATGGTGAGTAACACATCGGGCAGCAGCTTCAGGACTCGGTTAGGAATGCCGTCAGCTCCCGGAGACTTTTTAACTTTAAGTGCCCTAACCAGTTCTTTGACCTCTAACAGAGAAACTACTTTTACTGTATCTACGGGGGCAGACTGCCCACGCCTCTCAACCTCGTTCAGCACCATGTCCAGGTGGATCGGGTCGATGGGATTGAGGCTGGGCGAACATTGGTTCTCGAGATTAACCGCCAGGCATTCGGCCTTCTCGTCGTCGTCGAAGGCTGGGGTCGGGTGATCAGAACGATCCAAAGGGGGCATAGAAGCTACGTTCTCCGACTTGAGAGATCTAGCCAGTTTCCAGTAGGCCAGATGACTGGGCTGTATCTCCTCGAGCAAACTATCCCAACGACCTCGCCTGAGCTCAGATATACGCCGTTTCAACTCGCGTTGAAGATAGCGCATCCGAGAACGGTTTTCGTCGGTAGGATAGGAGTCATAGGCTCTTTGTGCGGCATTCTTGGCCGTCTTTAACGATCTCACGTCCTCCGGCAGGTCCCAGCGTCGGTCGCCCTCGACCGGGACACGCTTGGAGGACTGACTGATAGCAGTGGTGAGATGGTTAGAGAAGGCCTCGATTGCCGCGTCGGTCTCGTCTGTTGTGGTAATATTGTCAGGGATCGATTTGAAGGTGTCTGACTCTACGTTAGCGAGAGCCCGTCCCAACCTCTCCCAGTCTATGATAGACTTGGTGAGGGGGGGACCGGTAGAAGAGGGGAGACCGAGTTGTAAAATAACCGGCCTGTGGTCGGAGTCGAGTTCGTGAGCCACCTCTATAGAACGCAGCCTCAGGGCTACGTTCTTTAGAAGAGCAATGTCCAGTATGTCAGGTTGATGCGCGGGATTGAAGGGGTAGTGAGTCGCCTCCATAGGCGCAATGATATCAAAATTCAAAACTTCGATTATCCGATCGAGCCTCCTGCCGTTTTGGTTACTAACCCTACAGTTCCAACGGATATGCTTCGCGTTGAGATCCCCGGCCAGAAGGACCGAGTCACCCATACTAAGTAAGGCTTGTACGTCTGTCAAAAGTAAGTCTTTCGTTGGTGAAAGGTAAACTGACGCGATGACGATCGGTCTGTGACCGGACATCGCCACGCGGCAGACTGACACTTCCATGTTAGTCAGTGGGGGCGGCGCCAGAGGAATGCAATGCAAAGATCGTTTATAGTACACTAAGGTGCCTCCAAATGAGGTTGCCCTATCGTTCCTAACTATATTGTAATTCGCGACCTTGGGGTCGCGACTAGCTGGCTTAAGAAAGGTCTCTTGAACTAAAAGAATGTCCAACTGGCGAGTGCGGAGGAAATCCGCCACCTCGCACCGTTGGTCTCGCAAGCCATTGGCGTTGAAATAGCCAATGTCTAGCGCACAAGGCTTATACCTTTGTGGTGTGGTATCCATTAAAAGGATAAACTATCTGTAGGATAGGGTAGGGTGTAGGATAGGGTAGGGTGGGAGGGAGACAGTTGGTGTCGACTATGCTATGGGCAAAGGCCGGTGGTTCCAACCCCGTCACAGATTGTTTTCCCCAGAAGGGGGAAAACGAGCGTCTGTGGCTCGCTCCGTACGATTCGTTATCACCGTTAGGTATCCTCGTACGACCACTACGGGCGTGGATTTTTCTAAAAACCCCGGGATTGAGACGAGACGCCTGTCCGGAAACCGCGTTGACCGAAGTCAACGAGACAGCCGGAGAGAGCGCCAGGAGCGCACAGCGTAGGACCTATCACTGGACGATAGGCCGCAACCGACTGACACTGGACGTCAGCCGTTACACTGTGCGAGTGAGACGAGAGATCGGAGAGCGTCGGAGGAGCGCGGGTCGGACCGAACGGACGTCTGACCGCTGCGCAGGCTCGAGCGCGAATCAAAACCAAAACCTAAAACGCTGCCAGTCCGGTCTTCGGCTTATATATAGAGTACGGAGGAGGGAGACGGAACACGTGGTGTGTATGGAGCGTTCGACCGAGAGAGAGCGAGAGAGAAGACACTATATATTCTCTCCCCCTCGCACACCGCACCGCTACCGCTTTTTTTTTTTTTTTTTTTTTTTTTTTTATTTATCATTACGAACGGATATACGTATAATATGCTTAGAAACTTTTAATACATACATACTTGGGTACTTCCATAGTGCCCAATTTTCGTGCTTGCTTGCACTTAAATACTTAGCTGTGTGAGTGTAGTGTAATATAGGTATAAAACAAATTAAATATCCTCGTCCATTAAGCAAGCAACAAGCAAGGACGAAATATGTATAAAAACAACATTAAGTGTGTTATTGTTTTTGTATGATATGACATCTGTCCAGTATCCAGGTGTATATGTAGGTAGGTAGGTAGGTAGGTAGGTAGGTAGGTAGGTAGGTATAGGTATAGGTATAGGTATAGGTTCGTTCGTTTGTTCGTTTGTTTGTTTGTTTGTCTACTCGTCCGACTGACCGGTTTGATAGGTTAGTTTGTTTGTTTGATTGATTGATTGATTGACATCACGTTAATAACGAGAAACACATGTATATCATGTTTTGAACGTATTTGTGGCCCTGAAAAGGGCCTTTTTGTTTGTGGCAAGCGGTCCGAGCGAGCATCTACAGATCCTCCCCACCGGGCCGAGTTGAGACGCGATCGCGATCGATCGGTCGTAACGCGGACACGGCGGGGCTAGGGCCCGCAGAGAGGCTTTACTTGGAGCTCGTGTACTTGGTGACGGCCTTGGTGCCCTCACTGACGGCGTGCTTGGCGAGCTCCCCGGGCAGCAACAGCCTGACCGAGGTCTGAACCTCCCTGCTGGTGATCGTCGACCTCTTGTTGTAGTGGGCGAGGCGGGACGCTTCGGCGGCGATGCGCTCGAAGATGTCGTTCACGAAAGAGTTCATGATGGACATCGCCTTACTGGAGATACCGGTGTCGGGGTGCACCTGCTTGAGCACCTTGTAGATGTAGATGGCGTAGCTCTCCTTCCTCTTGTGCTTCTTCTTTTTCTTGTCGGTCTTGGAGATGTTCTTTTGGGCTTTGCCGGATTTTTTGGCGGCCTTACCGCTGGTCTTCGGTGGCATGTTGTAGAGATTAGTTGGTGTTGTCGCGGTTTATAACAAACAAACACGGCTTCACTGTACAGCTGGCTACAAAATTTTGCCGTGCCGCCGCGCCGCCGCCCTTTTTGTCAGTGCGGCGGCAACGTAATAGACTAACGACCGTCGAGCGGTGCGCGACTCTCTCGGCCAATGGCGTGCGAGCGTGCGTACACCACCGCGCCGTCGCTGCCGCGGGAGAGAGGGAATCTTACTACCGTCCACCGATGAGAGGGCAGCGAGCGAGCGAGAGAGAGAGAGAGAGAGATAGATAGATAGATATATATAGGTAGTTAGAAAACAGTAACAATGAAAAATAAATAAATAAATATACCGTGGTTGTATGCAAAACTATGTGTAATTGTAACCATAATAATTATCTATTAATCATCAGACTGTTTGTGTGTTGCAATAGGTACATGTGGGTGTATGTATACCTACCACCTACCTACCCAATTCGGGCTACCGAAACCTAATCAAAACGAACCTAACGTTTACAAACCTAACTTTGTCGGACCCAGCACATAAACACGATCGGTAACATCAAGGCAGGTTATTAGGTTAGGATGGGTTCGGTCCGATGTAAAAAAAATGATTTTTTTTTTTTTTTTTTTCGTCAACCTAACCTAACCTAACCTAACCTAACGTTTACAAACCTAACTTTGTCGGACCCAACACATAAGTAAACACGATCGGTCGGTAACATAACATCGGGGCAGGTTAGGTTAGGTTAGGTTAGGTTAGGTTCGATATTATTATTATTATTATTATTATTATTATTATTATTATTATTTTTTTTTTTTGTCAACCTAACCTAACATAACATAATTTATTATAATTATTATTTACACGACCGGTGACATCATCGGGCACTAGTTTTATGTCGAACTCGAACGTACCATAGAGTTATTAAATACTTATGTATATATTATATTGATATTTCGGCAAGGCTAGGCTAGGCCAACCTAGGTTAGACGCTAGGTAAACCGGATAAGGTTTACGAAGCCGATTCGACCCATACGTACGTACGTACATACATACATACATACATACATACATACATACATACATACGTACGTACGTACGGCTCGACAATTTCGGGATGTTTTGGTGGCGGCGCAAAAGCGCGGGGTGCCGGGGTGGTGAGTGAGCATACCATACGAACTCCTTTTTCTTTTTTTTTTATTGTACGATTGATTGATTGATTGGTGATACGACGTCACGTATTAAGCGAAACTGATATATTATTTTACTTCGAATCATATTGTGGCCCTGAAAAGGGCCTTTTGTCATCCCGCTGACGCGGTCCAAGCTTGCGCCCTGGCGCGGCGTAAGAGTCCCTCCTGCGCGCGCGGGGTGGCAGCCACCTGCCACCCCACCAGCACGAGGAAGGAGACTCCCAACGAGGCAGCCAGACGTTGCATTGCACCACGGCCGCTTGCTGGCTGGCGATTGATTGCGTAGTGGTGCTGTTTAAGCCTTCTTCTCGGTCTTCTTCGGCAAGAGTACGGCCTGGATGTTCGGCAGTACACCTCCCTGGGCGATGGTGACACCGGACAGGAGCTTGTTCAGCTCCTCGTCGTTGCGGATCGCCAGTTGCAGATGCCTCGGGATGATCCTGGTCTTCTTGTTGTCGCGAGCGGCGTTGCCGGCCAACTCGAGGACCTCAGCCGCCAGGTATTCCATAACGGCCGCGAGGTACACCGGGGCGCCGGCACCGACGCGCTCGGCGTAGTTACCCTTGCGCAACAGCCTGTGGATACGGCCGACGGGGAACTGGAGTCCGGCACGGTTGGAGCGAGACTTTGCCTTTCCCTTAACCTTGCCGCCCTTGCCGCGTCCAGACATGTTTAATAAAGAGTTATTAACGACCACGGAAACACGAAACAAAATAACGCGTCAGACAGCGAGCGCGTCCGAATAACGTTTAAATAATAGCCTTTTTTTTTTTTTTTTTTTTTTTTTTTTTTTTGACGGACCTACGCTGTTGGTGTGGCCACCGTTACAGCTTCACCTTGGCTGTGGGTGGCGATGCCCTTAGGGGGGCACGCGGGACCCAATAATTGTTAGGGTGCGGTGTGGTCCGCACCCATGGAGGAAGCTCCGTCGGTGGGAAGTGGGCCGGCTGAGCGAAGCAAAGCCGGCTCCAAGTCCGGAGAGACGTCCGTGTCTTGATTTGTGTTCGGGGCCCCCGATCTTGGGGGGCGGCCTCGGCGACGGGTGAGGCGAAGCGCTTTCCTTTGTTGGATGCCCTCTTCAACGGCAAGCTGGATGGGGTCGGTGGGGTCAAGCAGGATGTGCTTGGGGCGCCTGAGGGGAGCCCCAAGCGTAGAAAGGATGTCGGGGTCGGAAGAAGGAAGTTTTGGGGTGTAGGAGGTGGCACGGTTGATGAGTGGGTTGGGATGATGGGGACCTTTATCAAAGAAGCGCCGAGACACTTCTCTGATGGTGTGTTTGATGGAGGGAACGTTAAGGTCCCGGTGAAGGTCCGCGTTGCGGACGAACCACGGAGCCCTAGCGATCCCTCTGAGTAATCTGTTTTGGAATATCTGTAGAGTGTTAATGTAAGTGTCGAGTGAGTGGCCGAAAACGACGCTGGCGTATGTGAATACTGGTCTGATACAGACTTTGTAGAGTGTTAGTTTGTTTTGAATACTTAAGTGACTACGTTGGTTTAGGAGGGGGCCCAGACGCCCCTTAAACATCTTGGCCCTATCGAGAATTATTTTTAAGTGCCGACCGAAATTCAGGCGCTTGTCCAGGGTCACACCAAGGTACTTGGCCTCCGACGACCATGGGATAGGTTGTCCGAAGAGCTCTATGCTCTCGGACTGAAAATAGGTATGGGTAGTGGAGAACCAGACTGCCGCACTCTTCTCAGGGTTCACCTCTATCCTCCAGAGTTTAAACCACCGACCCAAGTCAGTGATTGCCTCCTGGAGGTAGCGCCTGATGGTAGTGGCGGTGGTGTGGGATGTGAAGAGTGCGGTATCATCTGCATAGAGGGCAAGCTGAACGTTGGGATGGCGAGGGATATCATTCGTGAATAATGAGTAAAGGATGGGAGAGAGCACGGACCCTTGCGGGACCCCGGCTCTAATGGGATGGGGGAGGGAGAGCGAACCTTCCACTCTGTAGCAAAAGCTTCTGTCACTGAGGAAATCCCTCAGTGTCAGGACAAGCCTGGTGGGCATACCCATAAGTTGGAGCTTATAGATAAGCCCATTGTGCCAGACCTTGTCGAAAGCCTTTGCTACGTCGAGGAAGATTGCACCTGTTGGAATTCCTTTCCCGAAGGTGGAGAAGCCATCTAAGATGTGTTCCGTGATACGGTGCACCTGGTGGACACAAGAGTGTCGGGCTCTAAAGCCAAATTGCTCGTCGATAAGAATCGAACTGGAGCTAAGGAATGAGTGGATGCGGGAGAGAAGGACGCGTTCGTACAGCTTGCCCATGGTGTTGAGCAGGCTGATTGGACGGTAGCTGGAAGGGAGAGGTCGGGGTTTCCCCGGTTTGTGGATACCGATGACAACAGCAGTTTTCCACGCCCCGGGGAAATGGCAGTTGGAAAGGGCAGAGTTGAAAATAGCAACTAGGATAAGAAGGAAAGTCTGAGGAAGGAATTTAAGGAGGTCGTTGGAGATACCGTCGGCACCTGGCGCCTTCCTTGGTCGTAGATCCCGGACAAGTTCCTGAATTTCCGACAGCGTTACGGGGGGAAGAGGAGGGTCGGAGGGGGGAAGGGAGGCACGCCTGCATACTTCAGAGTTAACCCACGTAATGTGAGCCTCATCTATATGCAGGCTGCTAGGAGAACACTGGGATTCGAGGCTGGAGGCTAGGACATCAGCCTTTTCTCCATCCTCGAAGGCAGGTAGGGAGCTATTGGGTCGGATGAGGGGTGGCATGGGGCTAGAAGTATCAGATTTGAGTGCTCTAGCCAACTGCCAATAGGCAAGATGGCTAGGTTTAATGTCCGACAGTAACTTGTTCCAGGAGTCATTCCTAAACCTGGCGATATCCGATTTAACTTGGTTTTGAAGCGCGCGCAGACTAACTCGGTTTGCTTCAGTCGGGTAAGAGTCGTATCGTCTAGTCGCAGCGTTTTTGGCTCTCACCAACTCCCTCAACTCCCGTGTGAGCGGGGGGCGTCTATCACTAAATAAGGGAACCACCTTGGCAGAACTTTCAATGATAGACGTGAGGTGATTGGTGAGAGCTCCAATCGCTTTGTCGGTGTCCTCTCTGGTTGTCAGGGTCTCTGTTAGAGTGGTCAGTTCACTCGGGTCGTCTTGGAGTTTGTCCTTGACGACCTTCCAGTCAGTAATAGTCTTAGTCTGAGGGAGTGAATCGGGGGGGAAATAATAGCCGAGCTCATCAAACGCTTTTATAGGTTCATCGCGTCTCTCACCTAGTGGGGATGCGGACGAGGTACACGCGAAACGGTGCGAAGCGAGACTCCTCCCCAGTCGACCGCACACGGCTACCTCTCTACTTATCTAACATGAATCGAATCGGCTCCGGCTCGCATGTTATTATGTTACCATTATAATACCATTGTAAGTTGTAATATTGATTTGTACATCCCCAGTATTGTTTGTTGTTTACGGAAACTTATTATTTATTAAGTTTATTTTGAAGGATGTTTTTATTTATTTTTTTATAAAAATGTTAACTAACTAATAAATATTCTTGCATTGGTTCCAGGAGGTGTTCCAATTGGCTGACAGGGCCGGGCCCAAGCCGCTACGCTACACGCTCTCAGATCAGATCAGATATAGAAGGTAAGCGTTTTATATTATATTATCGTACCTATATAAATATGTATATGGATGGGCCTTATTCTGCAAGTACAATTTTATATATAGTACAGCCACTGATGTTGGCATTATTGTTTGTTTGGGTTCACTTGTATCGATGGATTGATTGATTGATTGATTGATTGATTGATTGACGTTGTGTGTGATTAAGGAAACCGAACACGCACCCACTCGGGTACATGTTTAGTTTGAACAATATGTTAGCCCTGAGAAGGGCTTTTTGATGTGCTTTGAACGCGCACTCGCGTATCGTAGTAGCAAGTTAGACAGACGACCACCCCCGCGGCGGCGCCCGCAGCCCGCAGCCCGCAGCCCGCAGCCCGGTCGGCCGGTCGGTGCAGACGGCGACAGGCGGCAGCAAGCAAGCAAGCAAGCAGCCGCAAGCTGGAGTTGTTCGCTCGCTGATGTTTTGCGGCGGCGTGTCTCACTTTACTTCTTGGCGGCGGCCTTCTTAGCTGCGGGTTTCGCCTTGGGCGCGGCGGCTGCCTTCTTCGGTTTCGGAGCTTTTGGCTTCTTGGTCGGGGGCTTCGCGCTCTTCTTGGCCTTAGACGCGGCGGCTCCCTTGCCCTTGGCCGGGGTAGAGGGCTTCTTAGCCGCGGGCTTCTTCTTGGCGGCGGCCGCCTTTTTGTCCTTCGTAGCAGCAGCGGACTTCGGCTTCGAGGGAGAGGATGCCGCCGCGGCAGACTTTTTCGCCCTGCCGGAGGCCGCGGACGCGGTCGCCTTCTTCGCCTTGGCGGACGAAGCGGCGGAGGCGGCCTTGGTGGTAGACTTGGCGGCCGCGGGCTTCTTCGCGGAAGAAGATTTCGACTCGAGCTTGAACGAGCCGGATGCGCCCTTGCCCTTTGTCTGGATCAAGGCGCCGGATTCGACGGCGCTCTTCAGATATTTTCTGATGAACGGTGCCAATTTCTCGGCGTCCACTTTGTATTGGGCGGCGATGTACTTCTTGATCGCCTGCAGCGATGATCCGCTGCGCTCCTTCAACTCCTTGATGGCGCTGTTCACCATTTCGGACGTCTTCGGATGAGTCGGTTTCGCCTTGGGCTTCTTTGCTCCAGCCGCCGCGGAGGCCTTCGGCTTCTTCGCCGGTGTCGCCGGAGCGGGTGCGTCGGCAGCTACTGCGGTATCGGCCATTGTGTTTGTTGTTATTTATAATTAATTAAACAAACAAAATTAAACGACAACACGCACAAAGCTAGCTAGCTTGAGCGATGAATGAGAGAACTAGGTATGTAACTGACTGAACGAACAGTGAGAACCGGCGCGCGACGCGGTGCAGAGTCTTCTGATAGCTCGGCGAGAGGGAGCCACGGTTTTATATAGAACGCGGCTTAACCGTAAAGGAGACCCTTATGTCGCGAGACGTTTTCTCGTAATAACACTTCCAACTTTTCACTTACTCGTGTATGATTAAACGTTTTTTTCTCATAATAAAGAGCTATATTAATATTTTATTAATCTTATATTGAATCATTATGAGTTTGTACATCTTGAATGTTAATCGGCAAGGTGGCGAGCCCGTCCGTGCGGCGGGTACCGAGGTTTATTTTCGGTATTACAGACGGTGCGTACCTCGGGTCAGTTTAAAAAGTGATTTTTCTTATTAAAACAACATATTCAGACAGTTATTAATCGACAGGTTGAAAGTGAAGATTCCTTACATGAAAATAACATAAGAACATCACGTGTATATCGTTTTGATGGTGTTATTTTGATGCGTTACATTCACTGTCGTAAAACACACACAGCCGCCGAGCGGCGGCGAAGGCTACCGATCAGCACTGACGGTGGTTGGTGCTGTGCTGCTGATGGACAATGATTAGGGAATAGTGGCCTATTTTCGTGTGAATCGTTAATATATAAATTGAATGATGACGGGGAACAAGGAACAATGTGATGCTGATATTACGAGTCTGCTTGTTAGTCGGGCAGTCGGGCAGTCGGGCGGAGCGATAATGCCTGGTTGGTGGTTGGTGGTTGTTGGTTGCCGGTTGCCGGTTGCCGGTTGCCGGTTGCCGGTTGCCGGTTGCCGGTTGTTGGTGGTGGTGGTTGGTGGGAAGTGGAGTCGAGTGTTGAACCGGCGGAGCTGCAGCGGCTGCGGCGCAGTGCGCAGTGCAGAGTGCAGCCGGTGGCGGTGGTCGTTGTCGTTGTCGTTGGTTGTGGTGCTGTGGTGTGATAGGTACCTAGGTACATAGCAACGCATAGCCTGGCCTAGTCTAGCCCGGCGTCTATCAGATAATCATATATTATATCTGACGGTCGGTCGGTACGGTACGGTACGGTACGATGCGATGCGATACGATACGATACGATACGCCGCACCTCTCTAGCTAGACCTCTGTCTCGTTCGTCAACAAAATACCTAATCCAACCAACAGTGAATAGTCTATGATCATGTGCACGTACTCGTGTAATTATAATATTATGTACCTATATTAAACTCGCTCACCCGCTAGTCGTCGTCTAGAGTTATGTTAAGTTCATAGTTAACATAATATAAATTTATATGTCGTACGAGTACTAGTACCGTAGTACCTGACCTCTAACTCGATCTGAACTGATCGGCCGTTCGCGTACGTACGTAGTTTACGTACTTGTATGTATGTATGTATGTATGTACCTACCTACCTACCTATATGTAACTATGTATGCATATAATCGTGTAAGCAAGCAAAAAAAAAAAAAAAACTGGCTGGCTGGCTGGCTGGCTGGCTGGCTGGCTGGCTGGCTGACTGACTGACTGACTGACTGACTGACTGACTGTCCGACCGACCGACCGACCGACTGATCTGTTTACCGATTGATTGATTGATTGACTGTCGCATTTGTTAGGAAACGTTTCGCTCAATAAGCAAACATCATGAACCATATGCGGCCCTGAAAAGGGCCTTTTTATTATGTCGCGTCGGCAGCGGTGAACGACTGGCTGCAAGCGAGCAAACGCAAGCGAATGCGAATGCGTTGCGAAGCAGCCAGCGCGCCCTCCGCACACCGCGCACATGGAGCGCGCGTTGCGCTCAACCACCGAAACCGTATAGGGTACGGCCCTGGCGTTTCAGAGCGTACACTACGTCCATCGCGGTGACGGTCTTCCTCTTGGCGTGTTCGGTGTAGGTGACCGCGTCACGGATCACGTTCTCTAGGAACACCTTCAGCACGCCGCGGGTCTCCTCGTAGATAAGACCGGAGATACGCTTCACGCCGCCTCTGCGAGCCAGACGACGGATGGCTGGCTTGGTGATGCCCTGGATGTTATCACGAAGCACTTTCCTGTGCCGCTTGGCACCTCCTTTCCCCAGGCCCTTTCCTCCCTTGCCGCGGCCAGTCATCTTGTAGCTTGTTTAGAGTTACTTTCAGATAATTAACAAACACACACACGGACACGACACGATAGCGCGCGTCGCGTTGTTTCCCGTACGAACGTAGCGGTTAATATGCGATGGTTTCGCACCGAGCTGCGCGTATTTATAGGCAACCGAGGCAGGCAGGCGAGCGGGCTGCGGGCGGACGGGTGTTCGACGTGGAGGGGAGATGTTTTGAGCGTGTTCGTTTCGTGGAGTTACAGTCTGAGAGAGATTTATTTATTTTAACGAGTTAATCAATCAATAAAGCAAGCATTTTGAGGTAAAAAAAAAATTATATATATATATAAATTATTAAAAAAAAAAAAAAAAATAATGCGCACCACCGAATGAAATGAAATTATTTTTTGTTGTATAATATTGTGGTTCAAATTGTCCGTGTGCCTAATGCATCGCGCACACCGAGAACGCCAGTTGTCACTGTCTATCTAGCTAGCATGTATGTATGTATGTATGTATGTATATCATTATTGATTGCACATCGCTGCGTGCGCGCTGATTTTTAACTGCTGTTGTCTTAATTATAATTGGTGATTTCGATTGATTGACGTATCGTTTTAAAGAAAACTATATTCTATAATGTACTTGAATCATATGTGGCCCTGAAAAGGGCCTTTTGATATAATTAAACAACGGCGCGGGTGCAGCCAGCTTGCGGGCCGCGCGCAAGCGCGCGCCGTTGTTAATTTGGAGACAGCCTTAGGCGCGCTCTCCGCGGATCCTGCGCGCGAGCTGGATGTCTTTGGGCATGATGGTCACGCGCTTGGCGTGGATCGCGCACAGGTTGGTGTCCTCAAAGAGACCGACCAGGTACGCCTCGCTTGCCTCCTGGAGTGCCATGACGGCGGAGCTCTGGAAACGCAAGTCAGTCTTGAAGTCCTGGGCGATCTCACGCACGAGACGCTGGAACGGGAGCTTGCGGATCAAAAGTTCGGTACTCTTCTGGTAGCGACGGATCTCACGCAGAGCTACAGTTCCGGGCCTGTAACGATGGGGCTTCTTGACACCTCCCGTGGCCGGTGCGCTCTTGCGGGCAGCCTTGGTGGCGAGCTGTTTGCGGGGCGCCTTGCCACCGGTGGATTTACGAGCGGTCTGCTTCGTACGAGCCATGGCGTATTATTATTATTATTGTAATAACAACAATAAGTAAGAGTTACTAACTGACGACGATCGGCGGCCGAGTCGCGAGCGAGAATAAAACGCTGCCATTTTTTTTTTTTTTTTTTTTTTTTTTTTTTTGAGGGACCTACGTAGTTAGCCTCTGATGGCTTTGACTACTTCGCCGGAGAGAGGGCGGACTCCTGATGGGAGTCCACGCTAAAAGTGGGTTTTACACTAGCATGCCTAAGGGCGCCCCTATTGGGCCGACCTCGGACTTAGGACGCTAGGGGAGAATTTCAATCGAATTGGTTTTATGCTACAATACGCTTCGGAAATTTTACGTTAGACCAGACTGAGAAGAAGCGTCAAGAAACTCCATCTGGGTGTCGATTATGTGAATTAACCGGTACCGGTACCGGTGCAAAGTGGGGTCGCCCACGTGTAGGGTGAGCCGGGGGACGCCGACGCCTCCGCCGCCGCGGACGGAGACGTTGTGGTGTGTATGGATCTAAGCTGGTGTTGCCCTGTGAGACGGTTGGGCGACGAATATCTTCGCGGGCTGCGAGGGCAGCCGTGATAGTGTCATCGGTGTCGGTCAGTACGTGTCGGGGACGCCTGTTCCGAGAGGATACGCCCACGAGCGGGACGTAATTTACGGCATCGCGTAATAAGGGGTTAGGATGGTGAGGAGCGTTATTGAAGAACCGCCGAGAGGCATCCTTCATAAACTTGGCCACGGTTGGAAGACCGAGGTCGTCGTGAAGATCTAAGTTGCGCATGAACCACGGAGCGCCCGTGGCTCTGCGCAAGAATCGATTCTGCAGCACCTGGAATTGGTACAGAGCAGTCGAGTTCGCATGAGCGAAGACCACACTAGCGTAAGTTAGTATGGGGCGAACGCACGTCTTGTAAATTGTCATCTTATTTCTAAGCGACAGCTTACTGCGTTTGTTCAACAACGGATAGAGACGGCCTAGAATGAAGGCCGCGCGATTCCGGACACGCCTAATGTGTGGCCGGAAAAGCAATCGACGATCTAGGGTGACCCCTAGATATTTGACCTCGTTAGCCCACGGAATGGGGCTATCGTAGAGTCGAATAGAATTGTAGGAGGGACCTAACCAACTGAGACTGAGTTTCCGGCAAAAAAGCACAGCGGCGCTTTTCTCCGGATTCACTTCGATCCTCCAGAGCCTAAACCAACGACCTAACTCGTTGATGGCGTCCTGGAGGCGACCGTGTAGAACCGAGGGGCGGATAGAAGTCGTATAGATGGCGGTGTCATCAGCAAAAAGTGCATAATGAACATGCGGAACTCTAGGTATATCGTTTGTGAACAACGAAAAGAGAATTGGGGAGAGAACAGAGCCCTGCGGGACTCCGGCTCTGATCGGATGGGGAGACGAGTACGAGCCCTCCACTCTGTAGCGAAAGGTGCGGTTCGTAAGGAAATCTTGTATTATGAGTACAAGTCGGTCGGGTAGGTCTAGGGCATAGAGCTTGTAGATCAAGCCCTCATGCCAGACTTTGTCGAACGCTTTCGCCACGTCGAGGAAGATCGCACCCGTCGGGGCTCTATTGCTAATCGTCCGTTGGATGTGCTCCGTCAGACGGTACACCTGTTGGACGCAAGAGTGCCTGGCTCGAAAGCCAAATTGCTCGTCGATAAGACAGCCCGAAGCGGATATATGATCCCAAATCCGGGCTAGGATGACACGCTCGAATAGCTTGCCGAGTGTCTTTAGGAGACTGATGGGGCGATAACTGCTAGCACTACTGCGGGGTTTGCCCGGCTTGTGAATACCGATAACATCGGCGGCTTTCCAGGAGGCTGGAAAGTGAGCATTCTCAAGAGCTACATTAAATATTACTACCAAAATGGTGAGTAACACATCGGGCAGCAGCTTCAGGACTCGGTTAGGAATGCCGTCAGCTCCCGGAGACTTTTTAACTTTAAGTGCCCTAACCAGTTCTTTGACCTCTAACAGAGAAACTACTTTTACTGTATCTACGGGGGCAGACTGCCCACGCCTCTCAACCTCGTTCAGCACCATGTCCAGGTGGATCGGGTCGATGGGATTGAGGCTGGGCGAACATTGGTTCTCGAGATTAACCGCCAGGCATTCGGCCTTCTCGTCGTCATCGAAGGCTGGGGTCGGGTGATCAGAACGATCCAAAGGGGGCATAGAAGCTACGTTCTCCGACTTGAGAGATCTAGCCAGTTTCCAGTAGGCCAGATGACTGGGCTGTATCTCCTCGAGCAAACTATCCCAACGACCTCGCCTGAGCTCAGATATACGCCGTTTCAACTCGCGTTGAAGATAGCGCATCCGAGAACGGTTTTCGTCGGTAGGATAGGAGTCATAGGCTCTTTGTGCGGCATTCTTGGCCGTCTTTAACGATCTCACGTCCTCCGGCAGGTCCCAGCGTCGGTCGCCCTCGACCGGGACACGCTTGGAGGACTGACTGATAGCAGTGGTGAGATGGTTAGAGAAGGCCTCGATTGCCGCGTCGGTCTCGTCTGTTGTGGTAATATTGTCAGGGATCGATTTGAAGGTGTCTGACTCTACGTTAGCGAGAGCCCGTCCCAACCTCTCCCAGTCTATGATAGACTTGGTGAGGGGGGGACCGGTAGAAGAGGGGAGACCGAGTTGTAAAATAACCGGCCTGTGGTCGGAGTCGAGTTCGTGAGCCACCTCTATAGAACGCAGCCTCAGGGCTACGTTCTTTAGAAGAGCAATGTCCAGTATGTCAGGTTGATGCGCGGGATTGAAGGGGTAGTGAGTCGCCTCCATAGGCGCAATGATATCAAAATTCAAAACTTCGATTATCCGATCGAGCCTCCTGCCGTTTTGGTTACTAACCCTACAGTTCCAACGGATATGCTTCGCGTTGAGATCCCCGGCCAGAAGGACCGAGTCACCCATACTAAGTAAGGCTTGTACGTCTGTCAAAAGTAAGTCTTTCGTTGGTGAAAGGTAAACTGACGCGATGACGATCGGTCTGTGACCGGACATCGCCACGCGGCAGACTGACACTTCCATGTTAGTCAGTGGGGGCGGCGCCAGAGGAATGCAATGCAAAGATCGTTTATAGTACACTAAGGTGCCTCCAAATGAGGTTGCCCTATCGTTCCTAACTATATTGTAATTCGCGACCTTGGGGTCGCGACTAGCTGGCTTAAGAAAGGTCTCTTGAACTAAAAGAATGTCCAACTGGCGAGTGCGGAGGAAATCCGCCACCTCGCACCGTTGGTCTCGCAAGCCATTGGCGTTGAAATAGCCAATGTCTAGCGCACAAGGCTTATACCTTTGTGGTGTGGTATCCATTAAAAGGATAAACTATTTCCTACCCGTATAGGCGCGAAGAGCGTCAAACAGGTGACGATGATCGTACGCGATGAAAAGGCACTCCTTTGGGTCCTTCGCATTCCGGAGCTTCGCAGCGAGCTGCGTGATTTCGTCAAAGTCGAAAGCATTGGCGAAGTCACTGACCACTGCGAAGTCCGACGAGAAGTCGACAAAGTTGGAAGCAGTGCGGGAAGGTGACGGTCTCGATTGCACCGCAGGAGGGTGCGCGCGAGGCGTCACTGGTGCGGGCTGGTGCACCAAGGGTTTGGCCCAGGCGTTGCTAGGCGCAGCCGCCGGAGCCGGACCCCGGGACCCCAAAGCGGGGAAATGACGCGAATCAGACGCCGGAGGCCCCCGGGAAGCGGGGGCGGAAGACCGAGCCGCGCGCTGCGGGTGACTCGGGCCCGCTTTGCGGCCGCTGCGAGGAGCCTTGGGGCAACCGCGATAATTCGCAGTGTGTCCCACTGATCCGCACAGTATGCAGCTAGGCGGTTCGAGCGTGCCCGGCGTGCGGTCACAACCGGGAGTGCCGTGATCCCCGGTGCACTTGACACAGCGGGGCACGGCATGACAGAAACGGGAAGCGTGCCCGTACAACTGGCAGCGATGGCACTGACCTGGAGTACCACGCTTCCGAGGAGCTTCCACACGGATGCCAGACATCTGACAGATCCGCTGGACATTGAAGACCTTCTTCCCCTCCGGAGAGGAGTCGAGAACGACGAGCACCAAGTCGTATGGCTCCTTGGTGCGTGACCGGTACATTCGATGTACCTCACGGACAGGCAGGCCCTGAGCCTGCAGATCGTCCCTAATGAGCTCTGATTCGAGCTCTTTAGGGAGACCGCGAACGACAACTCTCAGCTGTCGCTCGTCCTCACGGGCGTACGTGTGGTACGCGACCTTGAGGTGACCGAGTTGGGACGTGAGCGCCCGGTGGTCGGCCTCGGATTGCGTCGACACCGAGATACCCTTGTCCGTATTGACGGCGGAGAGGAAGTTAATACGCCTCTCGCGCAGAAGACCGGAGATCTGTCCCCACGCCTTCTTGTCCTGAATGACAATCGGGGGCGGGCGGAGCCGCCGGGGGACAGCAGGCTGGGAAGCCTGTGACGAAGTTGCAGCTGGGATTGATGCAGGTGCAGAAGAAGTAGACGGAGGCTGGGGACTGCCAGCGACCGCGCGTGCCTGTTTAGGCGGCGGAGAAGAGGTGGAGGGGCCCGAAGGCACAACCGCGCCTTGATCGCGCGACTTGCGCTTCCGAGCTACGACCGTGAAGCCCTCGTCGTCGTCGGCGGCCTGTGCAACGGCAGGGTCCACGGACTCCTGACAGTCCATGGACAAATCGTCTTGCTCGGCCTCCGACGCCGCGCGGACACTAACGGGAGAGCCCACCTGCGAAGGGGCCGAAGAAACGGGCGAAAGGGAGCGAGGCGACTCGGCCTCGCTCCGAGCCGATGGGGAAGCCACCGGCGAATCCTCAGACAGAGAGGGACCGCGCGCTGAAGGCGCGCGGGGGAAGGGGGCGGAGTGCGACGAAGTGTCGCGGGGGGAGCGGGATCTATCCCGAGACGAAGTGGCTCCGGAAGGAGCGGACCTATGCTGTTCGACGCGGTCTAGAGCTTCAAGCTCCGACCGGGTCTCGACCACCATGCGACTCAATTGGGGGGCGGCTCCCGGATACCGTTTTGACAGAAGTGCCATAACGGTGGTCCAGGGGAGTTCGTCCACCGATCGAGACATCGCGGAAGTGAGTGCGCGCGATGTGATGTGCGATCGCGGTTCTGCGCTAATCTGAGCCTCCCCGCCGGGATAGGCGGGGAGATGAGTGGCCTACGTGAGCCCTAATATGGGCCCCGGTAATCTTATTGCCCGGGGGTGAGTGCCTACAACCCCTAGCAGCCTCGAGTTGCGAGACGCCGGCGACCCCCGGGGTCGGTCAACGCCAAACACAACAGGAGGAATAGGACTGTAGGATAGGGTAGGGTGGGAGGGAGACAGTTGGTGTCGACTATGCTATGGGCAAAGGCCGGTGGTTCCAACCCCGTCACAGATTGTTTTCCCCAGAAGGGGGAAAACGAGCGTCTGTGGCTCGCTCCGTACGATTCGTTATCACCGTTAGGTATCCTCGTACGACCACTACGGGCGTGGATTTTTCTAAAAACCCCGGGATTGAAACGAGACGCCTGTCCGGAAACCGCGTTGACCGAAGTCAACGAGACAGCCGGAGAGAGCGCCAGGAGCGCACAGCGTAGGACCTATCACTGGACGATAGGCCGCAACCGACTGACACTGGACGTCAGCCGTTACACTGTGCGAGTGAGACGAGAGATCGGAGAGCGTCGGAGGAGCGCGGGTCGGACCGAACGGACGTCTGACCGCTGCGCAGGCTCGAGCGCGAATGAAAAAGAAAAAAAACCTAAAACGCTGCCAGTCCGGTCTTCGGCTTATATATAGAGTACGGAGGAGGGAGACGGAACACGTGGTGTGTATGGAGCGTTCGACCGAGAGAGAGCGAGAGAGAAGACACTATATATTCTCTCCCCCTCGCACACCGCACCGCTACCGCTTTTTTTTTTTTTTTTTTTTTTTTTTTTTTATTTATCATTACGAACGGATATACGTATAATATGCTTAGAAACTTTTAATACATACATACTTGGGTACTTCCATAGATACATCTCACAAATTATATCACAACGCGCGTCTGGATAATGGTTAAAGTATTTTTTAATTATTATTATTATTATTATTATTATTATTATTATTATTTTCGTGCTTGCTTGCACTTAAATACTTAGCTGTGTGAGTGTAGTGTAATATAGGTATAAAACAAATTAAATATCCTCGTCCATTAAGCAAGCAACAAGCAAGGACGAAATATGTATAAAAACAACATTAAGTGTGTTATTGTTTTTGTATGATATGACATCTGTCCAGTATCCAGGTGTATATGTAGGTAGGTAGGTAGGTAGGTAGGTAGGTAGGTAGGTAGGTATAGGTATAGGTATAGGTATAGGTTCGTTCGTTTGTTCGTTTGTTTGTTTGTTTGTCTACTCGTCCGACTGACCGGTTTGATAGGTTAGTTTGTTTGTTTGATTGATTGATTGATTGACATCACGTTAATAACGAGAAACACATGTATATCATGTTTTGAACGTATTTGTGGCCCTGAAAAGGGCCTTTTTGTTTGTGGCAAGCGGTCCGAGCGAGCATCTACAGATCCTCCCCACCGGGCCGAGTTGAGACGCGATCGCGATCGATCGGTCGTAACGCGGACACGGCGGGGCTAGGGCCCGCAGAGAGGCTTTACTTGGAGCTCGTGTACTTGGTGACGGCCTTGGTGCCCTCACTGACGGCGTGCTTGGCGAGCTCCCCGGGCAGCAACAGCCTGACCGAGGTCTGAACCTCCCTGCTGGTGATCGTCGACCTCTTGTTGTAGTGGGCGAGGCGGGACGCTTCGGCGGCGATGCGCTCGAAGATGTCGTTCACGAAAGAGTTCATGATGGACATCGCCTTACTGGAGATACCGGTGTCGGGGTGCACCTGCTTGAGCACCTTGTAGATGTAGATGGCGTAGCTCTCCTTCCTCTTGTGCTTCTTCTTTTTCTTGTCGGTCTTGGAGATGTTCTTTTGGGCTTTGCCGGATTTTTTGGCGGCCTTACCGCTGGTCTTCGGTGGCATGTTGTAGAGATTAGTTGGTGTTGTCGCGGTTTATAACAAACAAACACGGCTTCACTGTACAGCTGGCTACAAAATTTTGCCGTGCCGCCGCGCCGCCGCCCTTTTTGTCAGTGCGGCGGCAACGTAATAGACTAACGACCGTCGAGCGGTGCGCGACTCTCTCGGCCAATGGCGTGCGAGCGTGCGTACACCACCGCGCCGTCGCTGCCGCGGGAGAGAGGGAATCTTACTACCGTCCACCGATGAGAGGGCAGCGAGCGAGCGAGAGAGAGAGAGAGAGAGATAGATAGATATATATAGGTAGTTAGAAAACAGTAACAATGAAAAATAAATAAATAAATATACCGTGGTTGTATGCAAAACTATGTGTAATTGTAACCATAATAATTATCTATTAATCATCAGACTGTTTGTGTGTTGCAATAGGTACATGTGGGTGTATGTATACCTACCACCTACCTACCCAATTCGGGCTACCGAAACCTAATCAAAACGAACCTAACGTTTACAAACCTAACTTTGTCGGACCCAGCACATAAACACGATCGGTAACATCAAGGCAGGTTATTAGGTTAGGATGGGTTCGGTCCGATGTAAAAAAAATGATTTTTTTTTTTTTTTCGTCAACCTAACCTAACCTAACCTAACCTAACGTTTACAAACCTAACTTTGTCGGACCCAACACATAAGTAAACACGATCGGTCGGTAACATAACATCGGGGCAGGTTAGGTTAGGTTAGGTTAGGTTAGGTTCGATATTATTATTATTATTATTATTATTATTATTATTATTATTTTTTTTTTTTTTTTTTTTGTCAACCTAACCTAACATAACATAATTTATTATAATTATTATTTACACGACCGGTGACATCATCGGGCACTAGTTTTATGTCGAACTCGAACGTACCATAGAGTTATTAAATACTTATGTATATATTATATTGATATTTCGGCAAGGCTAGGCTAGGCCAACCTAGGTTAGACGCTAGGTAAACCGGATAAGGTTTACGAAGCCGATTCGACCCATACGTACGTACATACATACATACATACATACATACATACATACATACATACGTACGTACGTACGGCTCGACAATTTCGGGATGTTTTGGTGGCGGCGCAAAAGCGCGGGGTGCCGGGGTGGTGAGTGAGCATACCATACGAACTCCTTTTTCTTTTTTTTTTATTGTACGATTGATTGATTGATTGGTGATACGACGTCACGTATTAAGCGAAACTGATATATTATTTTACTTCGAATCATATTGTGGCCCTGAAAAGGGCCTTTTGTCATCCCGCGGACGCGGTCCAAGCTTGCGCCCTGGCGCGGCGTAAGAGTCCCTCCTGCGCGCGCGGGGTGGCAGCCACCTGCCACCCCACCAGCACGAGGAAGGAGACTCCCAACGAGGCAGCCAGACGTTGCATTGCACCACGGCCGCTTGCTGGCTGGCGATTGATTGCGTAGTGGTGCTGTTTAAGCCTTCTTCTCGGTCTTCTTCGGCAAGAGTACGGCCTGGATGTTCGGCAGTACACCTCCCTGGGCGATGGTGACACCGGACAGGAGCTTGTTCAGCTCCTCGTCGTTGCGGATCGCCAGTTGCAGATGCCTCGGGATGATCCTGGTCTTCTTGTTGTCGCGAGCGGCGTTGCCGGCCAACTCGAGGACCTCAGCCGCCAGGTATTCCATAACGGCCGCGAGGTACACCGGGGCGCCGGCACCGACGCGCTCGGCGTAGTTACCCTTGCGCAACAGCCTGTGGATACGGCCGACGGGGAACTGGAGTCCGGCACGGTTGGAGCGAGACTTTGCCTTTCCCTTAACCTTGCCGCCCTTGCCGCGTCCAGACATGTTTAATAAAGAGTTATTAACGACCACGGAAACACGAAACAAAATAACGCGTCAGACAGCGAGCGCGTCCGAATAACGTTTAAATAATAGCCTTTTTTTTTTTTTTTTTTTTTTTTTTTTTTTTTTTTTTTTTTTTTTTGACGGACCTACGCTGTTGGTGTGGCCACCGTTACAGCTTCACCTTGGCTGTGGGTGGCGATGCCCTTAGGGGGGCACGCGGGACCCAATAATTGTTAGGGTGCGGTGTGGTCCGCACCCATGGAGGAAGCTCCGTCGGTGGGAAGTGGGCCGGCTGAGCGAAGCAAAGCCGGCTCCAAGTCCGGAGAGACGTCCGTGTCTTGATTTGTGTTCGGGGCCCCCGATCTTGGGGGGCGGCCTCGGCGACGGGTGAGGCGAAGCGCCTTCCTTTGTTGGATGCCCTCTTCAACGGCAAGCTGGATGGGGTCGGTGGGGTCAAGCAGGATGTGCTTGGGGCGCCTGAGGGGAGCCCCAAGCGTAGAAAGGATGTCGGGGTCGGAAGAAGGAAGTTTTGGGGTGTAGGAGGTGGCACGGTTGATGAGTGGGTTGGGATGATGGGGACCTTTATCAAAGAAGCGCCGAGACACTTCTCTGATGGTGTGTTTGATGGAGGGAACGTTAAGGTCCCGGTGAAGGTCCGCGTTGCGGACGAACCACGGAGCCCTAGCGATCCCTCTGAGTAATCTGTTTTGGAATATCTGTAGAGTGTTAATGTAAGTGTCGAGTGAGTGGCCGAAAACGACGCTGGCGTATGTGAATACTGGTCTGATACAGACTTTGTAGAGTGTTAGTTTGTTTTGAATACTTAAGTGACTACGTTGGTTTAGGAGGGGGCCCAGACGCCCCTTAAACATCTTGGCCCTATCGAGAATTATTTTTAAGTGCCGACCGAAATTCAGGCGCTTGTCCAGGGTCACACCAAGGTACTTGGCCTCCGACGACCATGGGATAGGTTGTCCGAAGAGCTCTATGCTCTCGGACTGAAAATAGGTATGGGTAGTGGAGAACCAGACTGCCGCACTCTTCTCAGGGTTCACCTCTATCCTCCAGAGTTTAAACCACCGACCCAAGTCAGTGATTGCCTCCTGGAGGTAGCGCCTGATGGTAGTGGCGGTGGTGTGGGATGTGAAGAGTGCGGTATCATCTGCATAGAGGGCAAGCTGAACGTTGGGATGGCGAGGGATATCATTCGTGAATAATGAGTAAAGGATGGGAGAGAGCACGGACCCTTGCGGGACCCCGGCTCTAATGGGATGGGGGAGGGAGAGCGAACCTTCCACTCTGTAGCAAAAGCTTCTGTCACTGAGGAAATCCCTCAGTGTCAGGACAAGCCTGGTGGGCATACCCATAAGTTGGAGCTTATAGATAAGCCCATTGTGCCAGACCTTGTCGAAAGCCTTTGCTACGTCGAGGAAGATTGCACCTGTTGGAATTCCTTTCCCGAAGGTGGAGAAGCCATCTAAGATGTGTTCCGTGATACGGTGCACCTGGTGGACACAAGAGTGTCGGGCTCTAAAGCCAAATTGCTCGTCGATAAGAATCGAACTGGAGCTAAGGAATGAGTGGATGCGGGAGAGAAGGACGCGTTCGTACAGCTTGCCCATGGTGTTGAGCAGGCTGATTGGACGGTAGCTGGAAGGGAGAGGTCGGGGTTTCCCCGGTTTGTGGATACCGATGACAACAGCAGTTTTCCACGCCCCGGGGAAATGGCAGTTGGAGAGGGCAGAGTTGAAAATAGCAACTAGGATGAGAAGGAAAGTCTGAGGAAGGAATTTAAGGAGGTCGTTGGAGATACCGTCGGCACCTGGCGCCTTCCTTGGTCGTAGATCCCGGACAAGTTCCTGAATTTCCGACAGCGTTACGGGGGGAAGAGGAGGGTCGGAGGGGTTAAATAATAGCCGAGCTCATCAAACGCTTTTATAGGTTCATCGCGTCTCTCACCTAGTGGGGATGCGGACGAGGTACACGCGAAACGGTGCGAAGCGAGACTCCTCCCCAGTCGACCGCACACGGCTACCTCTCTACTTATCTAACATGAATCGAATCGGCTCCGGCTCGCATGTTATTATGTTACCATTATAATACCATTGTAAGTTGTAATATTGATTTGTACATCCCCAGTATTGTTTGTTGTTTACGGAAACTTATTATTTATTAAGTTTATTTTGAAGGATGTTTTTATTTATTTTTTTATAAAAATGTTAACTAACTAATAAATATTCTTGCATTGGTTCCAGGAGGTGTTCCAATTGGCTGACAGGGCCGGGCCCAAGCCGCTACGCTACACGCTCTCAGATCAGATCAGATATAGAAGGTAAGCGTTTTATATTATATTATCGTACCTATATAAATATGTATATGGATGGGCCTTATTCTGCAAGTACAATTTTATATATAGTACAGCCACTGATGTTGGCATTATTGTTTGTTTGGGTTCACTTGTATCGATGGATTGATTGATTGATTGATTGATTGATTGATTGATTGATTGATTGATTGACGTTGTGTGTGATTAAGGAAACCGAACACGCACCCACTGTACGGTACATGTTTAGTTTGAACAATATGTTAGCCCTGAGAAGGGCTTTTTGATGTGCTTTGAACGCGCACTCGCGTATCGTAGTAGCAAGTTAGACAGACGACCACCCCCGCGGCGGCGCCCGCAGCCCGCAGCCCGCAGCCCGGTCGGCCGGTCGGTGCAGACGGCGACAGGCGGCAGCAAGCAAGCAAGCAGCCGCAAGCTGGAGTTGTTCGCTCGCTGATGTTTTGCGGCGGCGTGTCTCACTTTACTTCTTGGCGGCGGCCTTCTTAGCTGCGGGTTTCGCCTTGGGCGCGGCGGCTGCCTTCTTCGGTTTCGGAGCTTTTGGCTTCTTGGTCGGGGGCTTCGCGCTCTTCTTGGCCTTAGACGCGGCGGCTCCCTTGCCCTTGGCCGGGGTAGAGGGCTTCTTAGCCGCGGGCTTCTTCTTGGCGGCGGCCGCCTTTTTGTCCTTCGTAGCAGCAGCGGACTTCGGCTTCGAGGGAGAGGATGCCGCCGCGGCAGACTTTTTCGCCCTGCCGGAGGCCGCGGACGCGGTCGCCTTCTTCGCCTTGGCGGACGAAGCGGCGGAGGCGGCCTTGGTGGTAGACTTGGCGGCCGCGGGCTTCTTCGCGGAAGAAGATTTCGACTCGAGCTTGAACGAGCCGGATGCGCCCTTGCCCTTTGTCTGGATCAAGGCGCCGGATTCGACGGCGCTCTTCAGATATTTTCTGATGAACGGTGCCAATTTCTCGGCGTCCACTTTGTATTGGGCGGCGATGTACTTCTTGATCGCCTGCAGCGATGATCCGCTGCGCTCCTTCAACTCCTTGATGGCGCTGTTCACCATTTCGGACGTCTTCGGATGAGTCGGTTTCGCCTTGGGCTTCTTTGCTCCAGCCGCCGCGGAGGCCTTCGGCTTCTTCGCCGGTGTCGCCGGAGCGGGTGCGTCGGCAGCTACTGCGGTATCGGCCATTGTGTTTGTTGTTATTTATAATTAAACAAACAAAATTAAACGACAACACGCACAAAGCTAGCTAGCTTGAGCGATGAATGAGAGAACTAGGTATGTAACTGACTGAACGAACAGTGAGAACCGGCGCGCGACGCGGTGCAGAGTCTTCTGATAGCTCGGCGAGAGGGAGCCACGGTTTTATATAGAACGCGGCTTAACCGTAAAGGAGACCCTTATGTCGCGAGACGTTTTCTCGTAATAACACTTCCAACTTTTCACTTACTCGTGTATGATTAAACGTTTTTTTCTCATAATAAAGAGCTATATTAATATTTTATTAATCTTATATTGAATCATTATGAGTTTGTACATCTTGAATGTTAATCGGCAAGGTGGCGAGCCCGTCCGTGCGGCGGGTACCGAGGTTTATTTTCGGTATTACAGACGGTGCGTACCTCGGGTCAGTTTAAAAAGTGATTTTTCTTATTAAAACAACATATTCAGACAGTTATTAATCGACAGGTTGAAAGTGAAGATTCCTTACATGAAAATAACATAAGAACATCACGTGTATATCGTTTTGATGGTGTTATTTTGATGCGTTACATTCACTGTCGTAAAACACACACAGCCGCCGAGCGGCGGCGAAGGCTACCGATCAGCACTGACGGTGGTTGGTGCTGTGCTGCTGATGGACAATGATTAGGGAATAGTGGCCTATTTTCGTGTGAATCGTTAATATATAAATTGAATGATGACGGGGAACAAGGAACAATGTGATGCTGATATTACGAGTCTGCTTGTTAGTCGGGCAGTCGGGCAGTCGGGCGGAGCGATAATGCCTGGTTGGTGGTTGGTGGTTGTTGGTTGCCGGTTGCCGGTTGCCGGTTGCCGGTTGCCGGTTGCCGGTTGCCGGTTGCCGGTTGTTGGTGGTGGTGGTTGGTGGGAAGTGGAGTCGAGTGTTGAACCGGCGGAGCTGCAGCGGCTGCGGCGCAGTGCGCAGTGCAGAGTGCAGCCGGTGGCGGTGGTCGTTGTCGTTGTCGTTGGTTGTGGTGCTGTGGTGTGATAGGTACCTAGGTACATAGCAACGCATAGCCTGGCCTAGTCTAGCCCGGCGTCTATCAGATAATCATATATTATATCTGACGGTCGGTCGGTACGGTACGGTACGGTACGATGCGATGCGATACGATACGATACGATACGCCGCACCTCTCTAGCTAGACCTCTGTCTCGTTCGTCAACAAAATACCTAATCCAACCAACAGTGAATAGTCTATGATCATGTGCACGTACTCGTGTAATTATAATATTATGTACCTATATTAAACTCGCTCACCCGCTAGTCGTCGTCTAGAGTTATGTTAAGTTCATAGTTAACATAATATAAATTTATATGTCGTACGAGTACTAGTACCGTAGTACCTGACCTCTAACTCGATCTGAACTGATCGGCCGTTCGCGTACGTACGTAGTTTACGTACTTGTATGTATGTATGTATGTATGTACCTACCTACCTACCTATATGTAACTATGTATGCATATAATCGTGTAAGCAAGCAAAAAAAAAAAAAAAACTGGCTGGCTGGCTGGCTGGCTGGCTGGCTGGCTGGCTGACTGACTGACTGACTGACTGACTGACTGTCCGACCGACCGACCGACCGACTGATCTGTTTACCGATTGATTGATTGATTGACTGTCGCATTTGTTAGGAAACGTTTCGCTCAATAAGCAAACATCATGAACCATATGCGGCCCTGAAAAGGGCCTTTTTATTATGTCGCGTCGGCAGCGGTGAACGACTGGCTGCAAGCGAGCAAACGCAAGCGAATGCGAATGCGTTGCGAAGCAGCCAGCGCGCCCTCCGCACACCGCGCACATGGAGCGCGCGTTGCGCTCAACCACCGAAACCGTATAGGGTACGGCCCTGGCGTTTCAGAGCGTACACTACGTCCATCGCGGTGACGGTCTTCCTCTTGGCGTGTTCGGTGTAGGTGACCGCGTCACGGATCACGTTCTCTAGGAACACCTTCAGCACGCCGCGGGTCTCCTCGTAGATAAGACCGGAGATACGCTTCACGCCGCCTCTGCGAGCCAGACGACGGATGGCTGGCTTGGTGATGCCCTGGATGTTATCACGAAGCACTTTCCTGTGCCGCTTGGCACCTCCTTTCCCCAGGCCCTTTCCTCCCTTGCCGCGGCCAGTCATCTTGTAGCTTGTTTAGAGTTACTTTCAGATAATTAACAAACACACACACGGACACGACACGATAGCGCGCGTCGCGTTGTTTCCCGTACGAACGTAGCGGTTAATATGCGATGGTTTCGCACCGAGCTGCGCGTATTTATAGGCAACCGAGGCAGGCAGGCGAGCGGGCTGCGGGCGGACGGGTGTTCGACGTGGAGGGGAGATGTTTTGAGCGTGTTCGTTTCGTGGAGTTACAGTCTGAGAGAGATTTATTTATTTTAACGAGTTAATCAATCAATAAAGCAAGCATTTTGAGGTAAAAAAAAAATTATATATATATATAAATTATTAATAAAAAAAAAAAAAATAATGCGCACCACCGAATGAAATGAAATTATTTTTTGTTGTATAATATTGTGGTTCAAATTGTCCGTGTGCCTAATGCATCGCGCACACCGAGAACGCCAGTTGTCACTGTCTATCTAGCTAGCATGTATGTATGTATGTATGTATGTATGTATATCATTATTGATTGCACATCGCTGCGTGCGCGCTGATTTTTAACTGCTGTTGTCTTAATTATAATTGGTGATTTCGATTGATTGACGTATCGTTTTAAAGAAAACTATATTCTATAATGTACTTGAATCATATGTGGCCCTGAAAAGGGCCTTTTGATATAATTAAACAACGGCGCGGGTGCAGCCAGCTTGCGGGCCGCGCGCAAGCGCGCGCCGTTGTTAATTTGGAGACAGCCTTAGGCGCGCTCTCCGCGGATCCTGCGCGCGAGCTGGATGTCTTTGGGCATGATGGTCACGCGCTTGGCGTGGATCGCGCACAGGTTGGTGTCCTCAAAGAGACCGACCAGGTACGCCTCGCTTGCCTCCTGGAGTGCCATGACGGCGGAGCTCTGGAAACGCAAGTCAGTCTTGAAGTCCTGGGCGATCTCACGCACGAGACGCTGGAACGGGAGCTTGCGGATCAAAAGTTCGGTACTCTTCTGGTAGCGACGGATCTCACGCAGAGCTACAGTTCCGGGCCTGTAACGATGGGGCTTCTTGACACCTCCCGTGGCCGGTGCGCTCTTGCGGGCAGCCTTGGTGGCGAGCTGTTTGCGGGGCGCCTTGCCACCGGTGGATTTACGAGCGGTCTGCTTCGTACGAGCCATGGCGTATTATTATTATTATTGTAATAACAACAATAAGTAAGAGTTACTAACTGACGACGATCGGCGGCCGAGTCGCGAGCGAGAATAAAACGCTGCCATTTTTTTTTTTTTTTTTTTTTTTTTTTTTTTTTTTTTTTTTTTTGACGGACCTACGCTGTTGGTGTGGCCACCGTTACAGCTTCACCTTGGCTGTGGGTGGCGATGCCCTTAGGGGGGCACGCGGGACCCAATAATTGTTAGGGTGCGGTGTGGTCCGCACCCATGGAGGAAGCTCCGTCGGTGGGAAGTGGGCCGGCTGAGCGAAGCAAAGCCGGCTCGAAGTCCGGAGAGACGTCCGTGTCTTGATTTGTGTTCGGGGCCCCCGATCTTGGGGGGCGGCCTCGGCGACGGGTGAGGCGAAGCGCCTTCCTTTGTTGGATGCCCTCTTCAACGGCAAGCTGGATGGGGTCGGTGGGGTCAAGCAGGATGTGCTTGGGGCGCCTGAGGGGAGCCCCAAGCGTAGAAAGGATGTCGGGGTCGGAAGAAGGAAGTTTTGGGGTGTAGGAGGTGGCACGGTTGATGAGTGGGTTGGGATGATGGGGACCTTTATCAAAGAAGCGCCGAGACACTTCTCTGATGGTGTGTTTGATGGAGGGAACGTTAAGGTCCCGGTGAAGGTCCGCGTTGCGGACGAACCACGGAGCCCTAGCGATCCCTCTGAGTAATCTGTTTTGGAATATCTGTAGAGTGTTAATGTAAGTGTCGAGTGAGTGGCCGAAAACGACGCTGGCGTATGTGAATACTGGTCTGATACAGACTTTGTAGAGTGTTAGTTTGTTTTGAATACTTAAGTGACTACGTTGGTTTAGGAGGGGGCCCAGACGCCCCTTAAACATCTTGGCCCTATCGAGAATTATTTTTAAGTGCCGACCGAAATTCAGGCGCTTGTCCAGGGTCACACCAAGGTACTTGGCCTCCGACGACCATGGGATAGGTTGTCCGAAGAGCTCTATGCTCTCGGACTGAAAATAGGTATGGGTAGTGGAGAACCAGACTGCCGCACTCTTCTCAGGGTTCACCTCTATCCTCCAGAGTTTAAACCACCGACCCAAGTCAGTGATTGCCTCCTGGAGGTAGCGCCTGATGGTAGTGGCGGTGGTGTGGGATGTGAAGAGTGCGGTATCATCTGCATAGAGGGCAAGCTGAACGTTGGGATGGCGAGGGATATCATTCGTGAATAATGAGTAAAGGATGGGAGAGAGCACGGACCCTTGCGGGACCCCGGCTCTAATGGGATGGGGGAGGGAGAGCGAACCTTCCACTCTGTAGCAAAAGCTTCTGTCACTGAGGAAATCCCTCAGTGTCAGGACAAGCCTGGTGGGCATACCCATAAGTTGGAGCTTATAGATAAGCCCATTGTGCCAGACCTTGTCGAAAGCCTTTGCTACGTCGAGGAAGATTGCACCTGTTGGAATTCCTTTCCCGAAGGTGGAGAAGCCATCTAAGATGTGTTCCGTGATACGGTGCACCTGGTGGACACAAGAGTGTCGGGCTCTAAAGCCAAATTGCTCGTCGATAAGAATCGAACTGGAGCTAAGGAATGAGTGGATGCGGGAGAGAAGGACGCGTTCGTACAGCTTGCCCATGGTGTTGAGCAGGCTGATTGGACGGTAGCTGGAAGGGAGAGGTCGGGGTTTCCCCGGTTTGTGGATACCGATGACAACAGCAGTTTTCCACGCCCCGGGGAAATGGCAGTTGGAGAGGGCAGAGTTGAAAATAGCAACTAGGATGAGAAGGAAAGTCTGAGGAAGGAATTTAAGGAGGTCGTTGGAGATACCGTCGGCACCTGGCGCCTTCCTTGGTCGTAGATCCCGGACAAGTTCCTGAATTTCCGACAGCGTTACGGGGGGAAGAGGAGGGTCGGAGGGGGGAAGGGAGGCACGCCTGCATACTTCAGAGTTAACCCACGTAATGTGAGCCTCATCTATATGCAGGCTGCTAGGAGAACACTGGGATTCGAGGCTGGAGGCTAGGACATCAGCCTTTTCTCCATCCTCGAAGGCAGGTAGGGAGCTATTGGGTCGGATGAGGGGTGGCATGGGGCTAGAAGTATCAGATTTGAGTGCTCTAGCCAACTGCCAATAGGCAAGATGGCTAGGTTTAATGTCCGACAGTAACTTGTTCCAGGAGTCATTCCTAAACCTGGCGATATCCGATTTAACTTGGTTTTGAAGCGCGCGCAGACTAACTCGGTTTGCTTCAGTCGGGTAAGAGTCGTATCGTCTAGTCGCAGCGTTTTTGGCTCTCACCAACTCCCTCAACTGCCGTGTGAGCGGGGGGCGTCTATCACTAAATAAGGGAACCACCTTGGCAGAACTTTCAATGATAGACGTGAGGTGATTGGTGAGAGCTCCAATCGCTTTGTCGGTGTCCTCTCTGGTTGTCAGGGTCTCTGTTAGAGTGGTCAGTTCACTCGGGTCGTCTTGGAGTTTGTCCTTGACGACCTTCCAGTCAGTAATAGTCTTAGTCTGAGGGAGTGAATCGGGGGGGGGGCCTAACCTTACAACGACTGGTCTGTGGTCTGAGTCAAGCTCGTGTCGTACTTCTATTGAACGCAACTTAAGGGTTACGTTCTTAAGAAGCACTAGGTCGAGTATGTCGGGTCTGTGATCTACGATATGGGGATAGTGAGTAGGTTCCAGTGGAGCTATAAGATCCACCGAAAGATCCTCGACCACCCCATAAAGCCTCTGGCCGTTGCTGTTAGTCGTGGTCGTGTTCCAAGATGAATGTTTGGAATTTAGATCCCCTGCCAGAATGACAGAGGGACCTAGGGCTAAAAGGGATTGAATGTCTGTCTTAAGTAGAGTTTTGTTAGGTGAAAGGTAGACTGACGCCACTATGACTGAACCGTGGCCAGTCATAGCGAGGCGGCAGACTGACACTTCCAAATTTGTCAGGGGAGGAGGGTCAAGAGGGCAGCAGTGAAGGTTACGTCTATAATAGATTAGGGTTCCTCCTAATCTATTGTCAAGTCGGTCGTTGCGGACTGTCAAGTAATTGGGTATGTTAAATCTGCGCGTGCTCGGCTTCAGAAATGACTCCTGAACCAAGAACATATCTAGGTCATTAGATTTAATGAACTCAATTATCTGATCCTTCTGGCCCCTAATGCCGTTGGCGTTAAAGGAAGCGAAATGAAGGGATTTAGGTTTGATTTTAAAGGATGAATTCATTTTGGTTGAGGATAGGTAGCACTGCCGCTGATGCCGGCGATGACGTGTTGGTATTGGGACATGATGTCCAACATTTGAAGCCCCGAGGCCCCCCGAAGCTTTTCCTCCAGCACTGCTAGGCTTTCGCTGAGAGCGAGAGCCCGGCATACTGAGGGATAAGCCGAGAGGTCTAGGGGGGGAGCAGATGTAAGGCTCCTTGTCATCACCGGTGCCACAGGGGCAGCGGGGGGAGGAGGAGGCTGTGATCTGGGGTGGGTAGAGCCCCAGGGGCTAGGAATATGGGAGGTAGGAGTGATGGGAGAACCCGTAACATTCCTAAGCGGAGGGAAATCGGTGTTGTTGAGTATGTTTCTATGTGCGATGCGGTGTGTGTGTGTGTGGTGTGTGGGTTGTATTGGGTTCCTTGACCCCGCCTGATTCCGTGCGCGCGGAGCTTTGGGACAGCCACGGTAGTTGGCCGTGTGCCCCAATTGCCCGCATAGCACACAACCAGGCGGATCCGGGGTGCCCTTGACACGGGAACAGTCAGAGGTGCCGTGGTCGCCTAGGCACTTGACGCACCTAGGTTTACCGTGGCAGTTCCTCTGACTGTGCCCATAGTTTTGGCAATTGTGGCATTGAGAAAGATTAGAGTTCTTTCTGGGTGCCTCGATATTGATGCCAGTGAGGTGGCATACCTTCGATATTTTGAAGAGGGCTTTGCCCTCAGGGGTGTTGTCGCAAATGACCAACACCAAATCTAAGGCACCCAGAAATCTGTTCTTCAGTCTATGGACCTCCTGAACGGGGATGTTTTGGCTAACTAAGTCTAATTTAATGCTATCCGTGGCAATCTCTTTGGGGACACCACGGATTACCGCCCTGAGAACGCGATCCTCGGCTGGAGTAAAAGTATGATACGCGATTTTTCGCGTTTTGAGGAGTCGCGTCAGGTTACGGTAATCCGTGATGTCGTTAACATGGACACTGATCCCTATCAAGGTGTTGCGGGCCCTGTTAAAATTAATGTTGTTTTTTTGTAATGTCTGAGAAAGGGCGTCCCACTGCCCTTTGTCATGAATGACGACGGGCGGCGGGGCGCGGGACTTAGGTTGGGACGGGGAGTCGGTAGGAGTGGACTCACCGTTGAATGGGGCAGGCACACTGGAGTTCAGCGGGCCGCGAACCGTTTTAGCCGGAGGCTGGGATTGTGAGGGTGCTTCGGCTTTCTTTTTGGCAGCCTTACGGGGGCCGACGTTTATCCAGCCTTCATCAGGGCAGGCGGTGGTGTCCATGATTTCCACATTTGTGGAAGTAGAGGCTTCCGGCTGGGTCCACGAGAGCCTCACGGGGCTTGGAGAATGTGCGCGTTCCTTGACTTGCTTCGCGGGCGAGCGCGACCGCGCCCGTGAACGGGAGTCCATTTCCTTTGCGGCCTTAGCTGCAGGTTTGCGCTTTTCACTTGAGACGGCAATGTTCAGCGCTTCGTCGGGGTTGATTGTTAGAGCAGCTTGCGGCTGCACGAACGGGGTGCGGGATCTGGGGCGTGCCCGAGCGGAGATGGAGTTCCTTCGAGCGGCGCGAAGATCAGCTTCGGCAACCGCTCGTACCTCCTGCCGGCTGGCATCCTCATCCGAGGAGTACCCATGAGTAGGCGGAGCGTCGGGAGAAAACGGTGAGTCGGCATCGAAGGCCGGAGCCGGACGAGCAGGGCCCAATATCGGAGCTGAGGCAGTTTCGCGGAGCTTGGCGTCCGCAAAACTCAGCAGTGCGGCTGTGATGCCCGCGAACTGAGGCATATGGTCCTCTAAGCACCTCAACAAGTTGAGGACTTCAGGTCCAATGCCCAAGGGGCACGATGAGGGCGCACTAAGCATATCCATTGGATAAATCACAAAAAGTCACTATCTTCAAGAGTCACTGTCTCACTTGACACAGCACAGCACAGCCGTGTGCGGCATCACTGCAAACCTGTCGGAGCGGGGCTCTACGACGGCGTAGGCGGGGCGTAGCGCGCGACGTAGCGCATCGGAGTGAACTCGACGATGGCTAGTGGCGGCGTGGCGGAGAGCGGCGTAGCACAAGAGCACACGTGCGGTGTTAAATGAAATCAAAAAAATCTCTAAAATCTTCTTCCAGTCCGGTCTTCGGCTTATATATAGAGTACGGAGGAGGGAGACGGAACACGTGGTGTGTATGGAGCGTTCGACCGAGAGAGAGCGAGAGAGAAGACACTATATATTCTCTCCCCCTCGCACACCGCACCGCTACCGCTTTTTTTTTTTTTTTTTTTTTTTTTTTTTTTATTTATCATTACGAACGGATATACGTATAATATGCTTAGAAACTTTTAATACATACATACTTGGGTACTTCCATAGATACATCTCACAAATTATATCACAACGCGCGTCTGGATAATGGTTAAAGTATTTTTTAATTATTATTATTATTATTATTATTATTATTATTATTATTTTCGTGCTTGCTTGCACTTAAATACTTAGCTGTGTGAGTGTAGTGTAATATAGGTATAAAACAAATTAAATATCCTCGTCCATTAAGCAAGCAACAAGCAAGGACGAAATATGTATAAAAACAACATTAAGTGTGTTATTGTTTTTGTATGATATGACATCTGTCCAGTATCCAGGTGTATATGTAGGTAGGTAGGTAGGTAGGTAGGTAGGTAGGTAGGTATAGGTATAGGTATAGGTATAGGTATAGGTTCGTTCGTTTGTTCGTTTGTTTGTTTGTTTGTCTACTCGTCCGACTGACCGGTTTGATAGGTTAGTTTGTTTGTTTGATTGATTGATTGATTGACATCACGTTAATAACGAGAAACACATGTATATCATGTTTTGAACGTATTTGTGGCCCTGAAAAGGGCCTTTTTGTTTGTGGCAAGCGGTCCGAGCGAGCATCTACAGATCCTCCCCACCGGGCCGAGTTGAGACGCGATCGCGATCGATCGGTCGTAACGCGGACACGGCGGGGCTAGGGCCCGCAGAGAGGCTTTACTTGGAGCTCGTGTACTTGGTGACGGCCTTGGTGCCCTCACTGACGGCGTGCTTGGCGAGCTCCCCGGGCAGCAACAGCCTGACCGAGGTCTGAACCTCCCTGCTGGTGATCGTCGACCTCTTGTTGTAGTGGGCGAGGCGGGACGCTTCGGCGGCGATGCGCTCGAAGATGTCGTTCACGAAAGAGTTCATGATGGACATCGCCTTACTGGAGATACCGGTGTCGGGGTGCACCTGCTTGAGCACCTTGTAGATGTAGATGGCGTAGCTCTCCTTCCTCTTGTGCTTCTTCTTTTTCTTGTCGGTCTTGGAGATGTTCTTTTGGGCTTTGCCGGATTTTTTGGCGGCCTTACCGCTGGTCTTCGGTGGCATGTTGTAGAGATTAGTTGGTGTTGTCGCGGTTTATAACAAACAAACACGGCTTCACTGTACAGCTGGCTACAAAATTTTGCCGTGCGCGTGGGTAGTCTTCACGACCCCGTAAGGGGTCGGGGAGGCTGGCCTGGGCTTTTTCCCCATTTCAAGCGGTTTCGGTCGATGTCCGCTACCACGGACATGTCAATGGTTTGGGCGATGGAGTCCCGAGGATAGTAGTGAGTTTACGTTGCCTCACCGCGCGGACGAGAGCTGGCCTGTAAGTCTTGAGACTTCCAGGCGCTCATCAGTCAGTGGCGGTGAGTGTCCTGTTTTCATTTCCTGGCTATTCGCGGACTAAGTCCCGTGGTAGCGGCTTTTTGTCCGGGGGGCGGGCGTGATGAGGTGCCAGCTCGCGGAGGTGGCGGAGACGCGATCCGTCTGCAGTGTCGAACAGCTTTGTGGCCAGCCGAGACACAAAGTCGTCGAGGGGTTCGATCGCCAGGTCCCTGGAGATCGTGGAGTTCCTGATGTGTCTCGGCGCGTCCACAATCGTCCTCAGCGACTGCGACTGCTGGGATTCGAGTCTCCGCCTGTTCCCCGCGCTCACCAGCGCGTACCACGCTGGGGCTGCGTACGTCAGGCGGGTCCTTATGTAGGTTTTGTAGATTGCCAGTTTTGCTCTCAGTGGGAGCTCGGAGCTCAAAACTGGTCTTAGTAAGCTTCTGGCCGCTTTGGTTTTCCCAATGGTGGTGTTCACGTGTGGGGCCATGGTAAGCCGACGGTCTAGAGTGACCCCTAGGTACTTGACCGAGGGGGACCAGTCGACTTCTTGGCCCATCAGCTGCAGCTTGGGTGGAAGAGTCGTTTTGAAGGAGAAGGCTATCGCCTGAGTCTTCTTTACGTTGACCGCCATTCTCCATTTCTCGAGCCACGGTGGTAGGGCGTCGAGGGTCCTCTGCATCTTTTTGGCAGCATGCGGGAGTTTGATAGATGCAGAGTAGTAGGCGGCATCGTCCGCGAAGAGCGCCAGGGAGGTCCCGGGCTCCAGGGGGATGTCGTCCGTGTATCTCGCGTAGCAGGCAGGGGAGAGGCAACTGCCCTGGGGAACGCCTGCCCTGATAGGGCGTTCAGTGGACAGTGCCTTCTCGACCGCTACCTGGAAGCGGCGGCCCTGGAGGAAGGAGGCCACTGTCTTAACTACTCGACGTGGAGTAGTAGACGTGGCCAACTTGTGGATAAGTCCCTGGTGCCAGACTCGGTCGAAAGCCTTCTCCATGTCCAGCATGACCGCTACCGTGTGCTCTCTCTTGTTGAGAGCGACGGCCGCGTCATGCAGGACTCTGGCGACTTGTTGGGTGGTGGAGTGCTCGGCTCTGAAGCCGAACTGCTCTTCACGTGGGATGATGTGTGGAGCGAGGTGCTTCAGAAGCAGTTTCTCGAACACTTTCGAGGCAGTGCTGAGCAGGGTGATGGGGCGGTAACTTTCCGGTTTGAGGATATTCTTCCCTGGCTTCGGTAGCATGATAACTCGTCCCAGCTTCCAGGGGCGAGGGAAATGGCTGGTCCTGAGGATTCCGTTGAAGAGTCTTGTGAAGGCGGCGACGGAGCGTGGTGGTAGGTGGGCCAGCGCTTCGTTGGGAATCTTGTCAGGACCAGGGGCTTTCCGCTTCTTGGTAAGCTGGAACGCTCTGGCTACCTGACCAGGGGAGAAGGTTATCGGGTCCTCGTCAGGGGCGATAGGGTCCCTGAAGTATTCCGCCAGGTGGTCACCGATTTCTGCCTCGGGTTGGGGGTCCGTTGATGGGTTTGGAGAGAATTGGGACTCCAGGTGTTGGGCAAAGATTTCCGCCCTGTCCTCTGCCCTATACCTGGGAGTGCCGTCGCTTGCGAGCAAGGGGCGGACTGGGGGGGGACGATTGTTGAGGCGTCTGCACAGGCGGTGGATACTGTTCCAGTCGCCCTCCGCAGCCTCAATATCCTCCAGCCAGGAGGTCCTTTGGTTGTCGGCCAGTCTACCCCCGATCTCCTCAGCCAGCTTGTTCAGGCGAGTTTTCATCGTAGGGCATCTGGTCCTCTGGAACTGCCGTCTTAATCTTCGCTTTTCTTGGAGGAGTGCGGCGAGAGCGGCCGGGGCCTCCTGGGGGGAGGATGGTTTCCTCGCCGTCGTGACCGTCGAGACTTCCAGCGCTGCTGCGGTGGTGGCTGTGAGCTCTTCGGCCAGTCGGTCGATTTCCTCTGGCACTGAGAGGGGGAAGGAGGGCGTGTGTTCGGCCATGTACGCGCTGAACTTGGTCCAGTCGCACTTTGCCCTGGTGGGAGGCGGGGCAGTTCTGGTTGGTGCTGAGGTCAATGTGGCTAGAACTGGCTGGTGGTCCGACAGGAGGTGTTCGTCCAGGACCTCCAGCGTTGGCCAGGATGGTAGACCTTGCACCAGCATAAGGTCGATTACGTCCGGGGCGTGGGTGGACGTATGCGGGTAGTGGGTGGGGGCCTCGGGTCCAAGCACCGCGTAGCCTCTTCTCTCAGCATCTTCGAAGAGGTACCTTCCGTCGGGACAGCTTTTGGTGGAATTCCACGCCGTGTGCTTACAATTGAAGTCCCCCGCAACAATTGTAGGCAGCTGGGAGTCCAGGAGTTGGTGGAGGTCTGCTATCGCCAGGCGTTTCTGGGGCGGCTTGTAGAGCGAGTAGATGCGCATGGGGACTCTGTTATAGCAGATCTCCACTCCAATGGCGTAGATGGTACGAAGGGGGGGTGAGGCAGCAGGTAGCGGCTGGTGTATTACCGCCCTTTTGACCAAGATTGCCAGGCCACGGTAGGGGTTCCCTAGCGGTGAGGTTTCTTCCTTCCTGTACACGTGGTATCCTGGCATCTTGATCTTGTCCTCTGGTCTGAGGAGGGTCTCCTGAATAAGTGCCACGTCGATTGACTCCTGCCTCAGGAGTTGGCGAAGTAGCGTCTGCTTCGTTGGGGTGAGGCCGAACGCGTTCCAGTAGGCGATTTTCAGAGGATTAGCCATCGGAGTTGTATAGGTTAGCTAATCCTCTGAAGATTATCGGGACTGGGTTCTTGCCCGATTGGATGGCACCTAGTACCTCGGTCAGGACTGTGATGCATTCCGCAATCACGGCGTCCCTGGCTGCTTTTATGTCCTGTGCCGAGGTAGCTGGGCGGACATCTGGCCTCCCTTTCTGGGGAAGGGGGGGGGGAGCGTGGTCCCTTGGTTGTTCAGTCTTCTGCTCTGATTCTGTATTGAGAGCCTGGGGCTTCTCCCTCTTGCCTCCTCTGCGTCTCCTGCGTCTCGAGGGGGGGGGGTGAGTGCCGTCGTTAGCCGCCGCCATCAGGGAGTGGGGGGCGTTGGGGTCATCTGTGGCTGGATCCTGGCGCAGGGCTTGGCCAGCCCTGGAGATGTTGGAGGCTCTCTTGTTGCGAGCCTCCCGGCGGAACACTGGGCATTGAACATTGTTCGCCGTGTGCGCTCCCCCACAGTTGGCACAGGTGGGGGGGGCCTCTCTGGGGCGGGGGCAGTCACGGGCGGCATGTCCCTCACCACAGCGTACGCAGGCTTGGGGGCGGTGGCAATGGGTCGAGGAATGCCTGAAGGTCTGGCATCTGTGGCATTGTGCTGGGCCTTTTCTTCCGCGCCAAGCCTCGACAATCACTCCGGGCATGCCCAGGAGGTCGTTTATCGAGTAAATGGCCGGGATGGTTTCGGGGGTCCTCTGCAGCTGCACATAAAATATGCAGCCGGGTCTTCCTGCGCGGGCGTTGATTTGCCGGGCGTATTCCGGAGAGAACCCTCTCTCCGAGAGTTCCGCCTCGATGTCTTCCGGGGGGGTGTTTGGTGGTAGCCCCCTGATGGCTACTTTAATGCTTCTCTCCGCTGGGAGAGAGTAGCACACCCACGAGATGGGCTCCGTCCTCTCCAAGTCGGAGAGGTAACTCTGCACGCAGCGGAACTCTTCTTCTGACTTGGGAAGGAATCTAATGCCCTTCCCGAATGCTCGGGCACTGGGGTTGCGCCCCAGGATGCGTCGGAGCTCCTTGAAGTGGCGCGGCCAGTTCGGGAAGACCTCGACTATAATTGGCGGGTATCTGGTCTTCTGGTGCGTCTGGGGGGGGGGCGGTCCTCCTTGAGAGGTTTCCTCCTCCTCGGGGGGGGCGGTCGCTTCCTCCCCGGTGTCCATGGGCGCGTCTGGGGATAGGTCCAGCCTTGGCATCGATAGCGGTGGTGCTGCTGAGGGGGACGTGGGGCCCCTTTTTGATTGAGGCCGCTTCCTCTCGAGTGGTGGTGGCGACTTCGTGGTGGTTGCCGACCTTGCAACTTCGGCGAACGATAGGGCCGTATGCGTAGGTGGCGCAGCCCGCTGGTGCGGAGTTACTGCGGCTTGGCTCGCAGTGCCGGTTCCGAATGGCGGGGGCGAGAAGCGGGGGGTGGCTCTCGGCGGAGCGACAGGTGGTGGCAGCCTTGGTGGCGCGGGCGCAGTGGTCGGCCTGGCACGGGCGGTCTGGACCGTCGCGGGTGCGGCCGCGCTCGTGGGAGCGGTACCGGCCGCACGCACGGGCGCGGCTGATGTTGGTGCGCGGGCGGTCGCGGTGGGCGCGCGCGCGGGTGCACGGGAAGTTGCTGGCGCGGGCACCGTGCGGGTCGCGGCGGGGCCGGGTCTGGCAGCAATTGTGTGCGCAGGAGCGCGCACCTTGGGTGGGCGCTGCTCTAGCGGTCGGGGGGCCGGTGGTGCAGCGGTGCGCTGGGTGGTGGCGGCGTGTGCGGCAGGTGGGGCGCCCTGGGCGAGGAGTTCGCTCAGCGCCACCTGCGTGCCCGGAGAGTTGGCAAACTCCGGGGGGAGGGGGGTCGCGGTCGTCGGTCCGGAGCGAGAGGTGCCCTGCTGCGGGGCTTCGACGACCAAGACGTCCTCCAGGAATGGGAGGGGCCGGTGCTGAAATAGCTCCTCCCCAGCTCCCTCTTCGGTCGGGGTGATGGCGGGTGATGGTACTTGCACCTGGCCCGCCGCCCTAAGGATGGCGAAGGCGCGTTCCACATGGGCTCGACCCTCGGCTACGACGGCCGCGTTCTTCCTCTGGGTGCTCGCAAATACCCTCGGGCGCGTGTGTCTTCGTGCCGGCGGGTCGAGACGGGGCTTCGGGGGCGGCATGATGGTGGTAGATGGTGGTGGGTAGCCCTAAAAAGGGCTTTATCGGAGTACCCCCACCTTTGCGGACTCGCAAAAAGGCGGGGGGAGGCAAAAGAGATTTGGAGGGTAGATGCGAACGTGGAAAATGCTATCTACCCTCACAAATTTTCTGCAGATTTTGGGTTGCGGACAGTGTTCTCGCGACCGATTTGCGCCGCTGCCTTTTTCGCGTCCCTCACGCGGCCCTTTTCCCGGCAGCACCCGCAAGCGGGGGCCTGGATCCGGTACCACGATCGGTCAGTTTCCGGCCTGCGACGCAGAATCAACTTTTTCGGTCCGAGCGAGGAGAGGTGGGTATTTGGTTTCGGAGCGATTTTCTTGTACCCTCACTGTAGCAGTCCTTCACTGTAGCAGTAGCCCTTTTTGTCAGTGCGGCGGCAACGTAATAGACTAACGACCGTCGAGCGGTGCGCGACTCTCTCGGCCAATGGCGTGCGAGCGTGCGTACACCACCGCGCCGTCGCTGCCGCGGGAGAGAGGGAATCTTACTACCGTCCACCGATGAGAGGGCAGCGAGCGAGCGAGAGAGAGAGAGAGAGAGATAGATAGATATATATAGGTAGTTAGAAAACAGTAACAATGAAAAATAAATAAATAAATATACCGTGGTTGTATGCAAAACTATGTGTAATTGTAACCATAATAATTATCTATTAATCATCAGACTGTTTGTGTGTTGCAATAGGTACATGTGGGTGTATGTATACCTACCACCTACCTACCCAATTCGGGCTACCGAAACCTAATCAAAACGAACCTAACGTTTACAAACCTAACTTTGTCGGACCCAGCACATAAACACGATCGGTAACATCAAGGCAGGTTATTAGGTTAGGATGGGTTCGGTCCGATGTAAAAAAAATGATTTTTTTTTTTTTTTTTTTCGTCAACCTAACCTAACCTAACCTAACCTAACGTTTACAAACCTAACTTTGTCGGACCCAACACATAAGTAAACACGATCGGTCGGTAACATAACATCGGGGCAGGTTAGGTTAGGTTAGGTTAGGTTAGGTTCGATATTATTATTATTATTATTATTATTATTATTATTATTATTATTATTTTTTTTTTTTTTGTCAACCTAACCTAACATAACATAATTTATTATAATTATTATTTACACGACCGGTGACATCATCGGGCACTAGTTTTATGTCGAACTCGAACGTACCATAGAGTTATTAAATACTTATGTATATATTATATTGATATTTCGGCAAGGCTAGGCTAGGCCAACCTAGGTTAGACGCTAGGTAAACCGGATAAGGTTTACGAAGCCGATTCGACCCATACGTACGTACATACATACATACATACATACATACATACATACATACATACGTACGTACGTACGGCTCGACAATTTCGGGATGTTTTGGTGGCGGCGCAAAAGCGCGGGGTGCCGGGGTGGTGAGTGAGCATACCATACGAACTCCTTTTTCTTTTTTTTTTATTGTACGATTGATTGATTGATTGGTGATACGACGTCACGTATTAAGCGAAACTGATATATTATTTTACTTCGAATCATATTGTGGCCCTGAAAAGGGCCTTTTGTCATCCCGCGGACGCGGTCCAAGCTTGCGCCCTGGCGCGGCGTAAGAGTCCCTCCTGCGCGCGCGGGGTGGCAGCCACCTGCCACCCCACCAGCACGAGGAAGGAGACTCCCAACGAGGCAGCCAGACGTTGCATTGCACCACGGCCGCTTGCTGGCTGGCGATTGATTGCGTAGTGGTGCTGTTTAAGCCTTCTTCTCGGTCTTCTTCGGCAAGAGTACGGCCTGGATGTTCGGCAGTACACCTCCCTGGGCGATGGTGACACCGGACAGGAGCTTGTTCAGCTCCTCGTCGTTGCGGATCGCCAGTTGCAGATGCCTCGGGATGATCCTGGTCTTCTTGTTGTCGCGAGCGGCGTTGCCGGCCAACTCGAGGACCTCAGCCGCCAGGTATTCCATAACGGCCGCGAGGTACACCGGGGCGCCGGCACCGACGCGCTCGGCGTAGTTACCCTTGCGCAACAGCCTGTGGATACGGCCGACGGGGAACTGGAGTCCGGCACGGTTGGAGCGAGACTTTGCCTTTCCCTTAACCTTGCCGCCCTTGCCGCGTCCAGACATGTTTAATAAAGAGTTATTAACGACCACGGAAACACGAAACAAAATAACGCGTCAGACAGCGAGCGCGTCCGAATAACGTTTAAATAATAGCCGAGCTCATCAAACGCTTTTATAGGTTCATCGCGTCTCTCACCTAGTGGGGATGCGGACGAGGTACACGCGAAACGGTGCGAAGCGAGACTCCTCCCCAGTCGACCGCACACGGCTACCTCTCTACTTATCTAACATGAATCGAATCGGCTCCGGCTCGCATGTTATTATGTTACCATTATAATACCATTGTAAGTTGTAATATTGATTTGTACATCCCCAGTATTGTTTGTTGTTTACGGAAACTTATTATTTATTAAGTTTATTTTGAAGGATGTTTTTATTTATTTTTTTATAAAAATGTTAACTAACTAATAAATATTCTTGCATTGGTTCCAGGAGGTGTTCCAATTGGCTGACAGGGCCGGGCCCAAGCCGCTACGCTACACGCTCTCAGATCAGATCAGATATAGAAGGTAAGCGTTTTATATTATATTATCGTACCTATATAAATATGTATATGGATGGGCCTTATTCTGCAAGTACAATTTTATATATAGTACAGCCACTGATGTTGGCATTATTGTTTGTTTGGGTTCACTTGTATCGATGGATTGATTGATTGATTGATTGATTGATTGATTGATTGATTGATTGATTGACGTTGTGTGTGATTAAGGAAACCGAACACGCACCCACTGTACGGTACATGTTTAGTTTGAACAATATGTTAGCCCTGAGAAGGGCTTTTTGATGTGCTTTGAACGCGCACTCGCGTATCGTAGTAGCAAGTTAGACAGACGACCACCCCCGCGGCGGCGCCCGCAGCCCGCAGCCCGCAGCCCGGTCGGCCGGTCGGTGCAGACGGCGACAGGCGGCAGCAAGCAAGCAAGCAGCCGCAAGCTGGAGTTGTTCGCTCGCTGATGTTTTGCGGCGGCGTGTCTCACTTTACTTCTTGGCGGCGGCCTTCTTAGCTGCGGGTTTCGCCTTGGGCGCGGCGGCTGCCTTCTTCGGTTTCGGAGCTTTTGGCTTCTTGGTCGGGGGCTTCGCGCTCTTCTTGGCCTTAGACGCGGCGGCTCCCTTGCCCTTGGCCGGGGTAGAGGGCTTCTTAGCCGCGGGCTTCTTCTTGGCGGCGGCCGCCTTTTTGTCCTTCGTAGCAGCAGCGGACTTCGGCTTCGAGGGAGAGGATGCCGCCGCGGCAGACTTTTTCGCCCTGCCGGAGGCCGCGGACGCGGTCGCCTTCTTCGCCTTGGCGGACGAAGCGGCGGAGGCGGCCTTGGTGGTAGACTTGGCGGCCGCGGGCTTCTTCGCGGAAGAAGATTTCGACTCGAGCTTGAACGAGCCGGATGCGCCCTTGCCCTTTGTCTGGATCAAGGCGCCGGATTCGACGGCGCTCTTCAGATATTTTCTGATGAACGGTGCCAATTTCTCGGCGTCCACTTTGTATTGGGCGGCGATGTACTTCTTGATCGCCTGCAGCGATGATCCGCTGCGCTCCTTCAACTCCTTGATGGCGCTGTTCACCATTTCGGACGTCTTCGGATGAGTCGGTTTCGCCTTGGGCTTCTTTGCTCCAGCCGCCGCGGAGGCCTTCGGCTTCTTCGCCGGTGTCGCCGGAGCGGGTGCGTCGGCAGCTACTGCGGTATCGGCCATTGTGTTTGTTGTTATTTATAATTAATTAAACAAACAAAATTAAACGACAACACGCACAAAGCTAGCTAGCTTGAGCGATGAATGAGAGAACTAGGTATGTAACTGACTGAACGAACAGTGAGAACCGGCGCGCGACGCGGTGCAGAGTCTTCTGATAGCTCGGCGAGAGGGAGCCACGGTTTTATATAGAACGCGGCTTAACCGTAAAGGAGACCCTTATGTCGCGAGACGTTTTCTCGTAATAACACTTCCAACTTTTCACTTACTCGTGTATGATTAAACGTTTTTTTCTCATAATAAAGAGCTATATTAATATTTTATTAATCTTATATTGAATCATTATGAGTTTGTACATCTTGAATGTTAATCGGCAAGGTGGCGAGCCCGTCCGTGCGGCGGGTACCGAGGTTTATTTTCGGTATTACAGACGGTGCGTACCTCGGGTCAGTTTAAAAAGTGATTTTTCTTATTAAAACAACATATTCAGACAGTTATTAATCGACAGGTTGAAAGTGAAGATTCCTTACATGAAAATAACATAAGAACATCACGTGTATATCGTTTTGATGGTGTTATTTTGATGCGTTACATTCACTGTCGTAAAACACACACAGCCGCCGAGCGGCGGCGAAGGCTACCGATCAGCACTGACGGTGGTTGGTGCTGTGCTGCTGATGGACAATGATTAGGGAATAGTGGCCTATTTTCGTGTGAATCGTTAATATATAAATTGAATGATGACGGGGAACAAGGAACAATGTGATGCTGATATTACGAGTCTGCTTGTTAGTCGGGCAGTCGGGCAGTCGGGCGGAGCGATAATGCCTGGTTGGTGGTTGGTGGTTGTTGGTTGCCGGTTGCCGGTTGCCGGTTGCCGGTTGCCGGTTGCCGGTTGCCGGTTGCCGGTTGTTGGTGGTGGTGGTTGGTGGGAAGTGGAGTCGAGTGTTGAACCGGCGGAGCTGCAGCGGCTGCGGCGCAGTGCGCAGTGCAGAGTGCAGCCGGTGGCGGTGGTCGTTGTCGTTGTCGTTGGTTGTGGTGCTGTGGTGTGATAGGTACCTAGGTACATAGCAACGCATAGCCTGGCCTAGTCTAGCCCGGCGTCTATCAGATAATCATATATTATATCTGACGGTCGGTCGGTACGGTACGGTACGGTACGATGCGATGCGATACGATACGATACGATACGCCGCACCTCTCTAGCTAGACCTCTGTCTCGTTCGTCAACAAAATACCTAATCCAACCAACAGTGAATAGTCTATGATCATGTGCACGTACTCGTGTAATTATAATATTATGTACCTATATTAAACTCGCTCACCCGCTAGTCGTCGTCTAGAGTTATGTTAAGTTCATAGTTAACATAATATAAATTTATATGTCGTACGAGTACTAGTACCGTAGTACCTGACCTCTAACTCGATCTGAACTGATCGGCCGTTCGCGTACGTACGTAGTTTACGTACTTGTATGTATGTATGTATGTATGTACCTACCTACCTACCTATATGTAACTATGTATGCATATAATCGTGTAAGCAAGCAAAAAAAAAAAAAAAACTGGCTGGCTGGCTGGCTGGCTGGCTGGCTGGCTGGCTGACTGACTGACTGACTGACTGACTGACTGTCCGACCGACCGACCGACCGACTGATCTGTTTACCGATTGATTGATTGATTGACTGTCGCATTTGTTAGGAAACGTTTCGCTCAATAAGCAAACATCATGAACCATATGCGGCCCTGAAAAGGGCCTTTTTATTATGTCGCGTCGGCAGCGGTGAACGACTGGCTGCAAGCGAGCAAACGCAAGCGAATGCGAATGCGTTGCGAAGCAGCCAGCGCGCCCTCCGCACACCGCGCACATGGAGCGCGCGTTGCGCTCAACCACCGAAACCGTATAGGGTACGGCCCTGGCGTTTCAGAGCGTACACTACGTCCATCGCGGTGACGGTCTTCCTCTTGGCGTGTTCGGTGTAGGTGACCGCGTCACGGATCACGTTCTCTAGGAACACCTTCAGCACGCCGCGGGTCTCCTCGTAGATAAGACCGGAGATACGCTTCACGCCGCCTCTGCGAGCCAGACGACGGATGGCTGGCTTGGTGATGCCCTGGATGTTATCACGAAGCACTTTCCTGTGCCGCTTGGCACCTCCTTTCCCCAGGCCCTTTCCTCCCTTGCCGCGGCCAGTCATCTTGTAGCTTGTTTAGAGTTACTTTCAGATAATTAACAAACACACACACGGACACGACACGATAGCGCGCGTCGCGTTGTTTCCCGTACGAACGTAGCGGTTAATATGCGATGGTTTCGCACCGAGCTGCGCGTATTTATAGGCAACCGAGGCAGGCAGGCGAGCGGGCTGCGGGCGGACGGGTGTTCGACGTGGAGGGGAGATGTTTTGAGCGTGTTCGTTTCGTGGAGTTACAGTCTGAGAGAGATTTATTTATTTTAACGAGTTAATCAATCAATAAAGCAAGCATTTTGAGGTAAAAAAAAAATTATATATATATATAAATTATTAATAAAAAAAAAAAAAATAATGCGCACCACCGAATGAAATGAAATTATTTTTTGTTGTATAATATTGTGGTTCAAATTGTCCGTGTGCCTAATGCATCGCGCACACCGAGAACGCCAGTTGTCACTGTCTATCTAGCTAGCATGTATGTATGTATGTATGTATGTATGTATATCATTATTGATTGCACATCGCTGCGTGCGCGCTGATTTTTAACTGCTGTTGTCTTAATTATAATTGGTGATTTCGATTGATTGACGTATCGTTTTAAAGAAAACTATATTCTATAATGTACTTGAATCATATGTGGCCCTGAAAAGGGCCTTTTGATATAATTAAACAACGGCGCGGGTGCAGCCAGCTTGCGGGCCGCGCGCAAGCGCGCGCCGTTGTTAATTTGGAGACAGCCTTAGGCGCGCTCTCCGCGGATCCTGCGCGCGAGCTGGATGTCTTTGGGCATGATGGTCACGCGCTTGGCGTGGATCGCGCACAGGTTGGTGTCCTCAAAGAGACCGACCAGGTACGCCTCGCTTGCCTCCTGGAGTGCCATGACGGCGGAGCTCTGGAAACGCAAGTCAGTCTTGAAGTCCTGGGCGATCTCACGCACGAGACGCTGGAACGGGAGCTTGCGGATCAAAAGTTCGGTACTCTTCTGGTAGCGACGGATCTCACGCAGAGCTACAGTTCCGGGCCTGTAACGATGGGGCTTCTTGACACCTCCCGTGGCCGGTGCGCTCTTGCGGGCAGCCTTGGTGGCGAGCTGTTTGCGGGGCGCCTTGCCACCGGTGGATTTACGAGCGGTCTGCTTCGTACGAGCCATGGCGTATTATTATTATTATTGTAATAACAACAATAAGTAAGAGTTACTAACTGACGACGATCGGCGGCCGAGTCGCGAGCGAGAATAAAACGCTGCCAGTCCGGTCTTCGGCTTATATATAGAGTACGGAGGAGGGAGACGGAACACGTGGTGTGTATGGAGCGTTCGACCGAGAGAGAGCGAGAGAGAAGACACTATATATTCTCTCCCCCTCGCACACCGCACCGCTACCGCTTTTTTTTTTTTTTTTTTTTTTTTTTTTTTATTTATCATTACGAACGGATATACGTATAATATGCTTAGAAACTTTTAATACATACATACTTGGGTACTTCCATAGATACATCTCACAAATTATATCACAACGCGCGTCTGGATAATGGTTAAAGTATTTTTTAATTATTATTATTATTATTATTATTATTATTATTATTATTTTCGTGCTTGCTTGCACTTAAATACTTAGCTGTGTGAGTGTAGTGTAATATAGGTATAAAACAAATTAAATATCCTCGTCCATTAAGCAAGCAACAAGCAAGGACGAAATATGTATAAAAACAACATTAAGTGTGTTATTGTTTTTGTATGATATGACATCTGTCCAGTATCCAGGTGTATATGTAGGTAGGTAGGTAGGTAGGTAGGTAGGTAGGTAGGTATAGGTATAGGTATAGGTATAGGTTCGTTCGTTTGTTCGTTTGTTTGTTTGTTTGTCTACTCGTCCGACTGACCGGTTTGATAGGTTAGTTTGTTTGTTTGATTGATTGATTGATTGACATCACGTTAATAACGAGAAACACATGTATATCATGTTTTGAACGTATTTGTGGCCCTGAAAAGGGCCTTTTTGTTTGTGGCAAGCGGTCCGAGCGAGCATCTACAGATCCTCCCCACCGGGCCGAGTTGAGACGCGATCGCGATCGATCGGTCGTAACGCGGACACGGCGGGGCTAGGGCCCGCAGAGAGGCTTTACTTGGAGCTCGTGTACTTGGTGACGGCCTTGGTGCCCTCACTGACGGCGTGCTTGGCGAGCTCCCCGGGCAGCAACAGCCTGACCGAGGTCTGAACCTCCCTGCTGGTGATCGTCGACCTCTTGTTGTAGTGGGCGAGGCGGGACGCTTCGGCGGCGATGCGCTCGAAGATGTCGTTCACGAAAGAGTTCATGATGGACATCGCCTTACTGGAGATACCGGTGTCGGGGTGCACCTGCTTGAGCACCTTGTAGATGTAGATGGCGTAGCTCTCCTTCCTCTTGTGCTTCTTCTTTTTCTTGTCGGTCTTGGAGATGTTCTTTTGGGCTTTGCCGGATTTTTTGGCGGCCTTACCGCTGGTCTTCGGTGGCATGTTGTAGAGATTAGTTGGTGTTGTCGCGGTTTATAACAAACAAACACGGCTTCACTGTACAGCTGGCTACAAAATTTTGCCGTGCCGTGCCTGGTCTTCTCGCTCCTCCCCTGGGGGGGGGGATGAGGAACCGGTGCCGGGCAGAAAGCCCTTGGCCGGGGTGGTCTGCGCCGACCGTGAAAACGGCCGGGTCCATGGGTTTACAGCCGGCGCCGAAGGCGCAGGCTGTAAGGGGATGAGGATGGGGGAGGGGTTTAGGGAGGGGGGGGGGAAGGGGGGCGTCAAATCCGGGTAGTACGCTGCTCGCGAGGTCCAGCCAGCTGGGTGGGACCCTGCTAGCGACCTACAAGCGGGGCAGCGTCTTCATGGGTCCTCACTTGGTTGTCGACGTCGTCGCAGAGTCGAGGTCGCGGGGGTAAGCCTTGCCGTCGGGAGGACGCGCGTGCTGGGGCGCGATGTCCCTCAGATGAGGGAAACGCGACGCGTCCGCTCGCGCAAACATCGACGTGGCAAGGCGTCCGATGAAGTCGTCCAGGCTCTCGATCCTAAGGTCCCTCTGGATCGTGGCGTTCCTCACGTAGCGGGGGGCATCTGTGATGGCCCGCAAGCACAGGTTTTGCTGGACACGCAGCTTCTTCCTGTGCGTTGCGGCCAGGAGGGCGTACCAGGCGGGAGCGGCATACGTGAGGCGGGGTCTGATGTAGGTCTTATAGACCCCGAGCTTCACCCGCAGAGGGAGGCCGGATCGGAGCACTGGACGGAGGAGTGCTCGTGCGGTTTTTGTGGAGGCGACGACGGATTTGGTGTGAGGACCCATGGTTAGTCCTCGGTCGATCTTGATCCCCAGGTATTTGACTACCGGGGACCAAGGGATGTTTGTCCCGTGAAGAGAGAGTGGTGGGTCTGGGGGGCGGCTCCTGCTCACGAAGATCGCCTGGGTCTTCGCGACGTTGACGGTTAGCCTCCACCTGGCGAGCCAAGCTGGAAGGGCGTCGAGTTGTCGCTGTAGCTTGACGACGGCGTGCTCGGGCTTGAAGGAGCTCGCATAAAAAGCCGCGTCGTCAGCGTACAGGGCCAGGTGGGAACCGACAACGACTGGGATGTCGTCGGTGTACTTCGAGTAGCATACCGGTGATAGGCAGCTACCCTGTGGGACTCCAGCAGCGATGGGGCGATCTTCGGAGGTGGCGTCTTCCACCACCACTCTAAAACTTCTTCCGGACAGGAAGGACTGGAGGACCTTCACCAGTCTTCGTGGGGCCGAGGACATCGACAACTTATAGGTAAGGCCTGCGTGCCAGACCCGGTCGAAGGCCTTCTCCATGTCCAGGAGAACTGCAGCCGTATGCTCGCGCTTGTTGGCGGCCACCGCCATGTGGTGCAGGACTCTGGACAGTTGGAGTGTCGTGCTGTGGTCTTCGCGGAACCCGTACTGTTCGGGGCGAGGCATGATGTGTGGGACCAGTTGGGTGAGCAGCAGCTTCTCGAACACCTTCGAGATGCACGGAAGGAGGGTGATGGGCCGATAGCTCTCGGGCTTCAGAATGTTTTTCCCCTGTTTGGGCAGCATGATCACGTGGCCGGTCTTCCAGTTGGAAGGGAAGTTTCCGATGCGGAGGATGCCATTGAAAAGATGTGTTACCGCCGCGATTGCGCGTGGCGGTAAGTGGCGAAGGGTGGCGTTTGTGATTCCGTCCGCACCGGGGGCCTTTCTGGGTTTGGCCTTTGTGATCATGCGTCTCACGCTGCCCGGGGAGAAGAAGATGGGGTCTTCATCAGGAGCTATCGGGGTGCCGAAGTATTCTTCCAGGTGTTCGTTCACCGCTGCAATGTGGTCTGCCTCGTCCGACGGGTTCGGCTGGAACTGACGCTCCAGGCACTCGGCGAAGATTTCGGCGCGGTCCTCGGCCCGGTATCTGGGTGTACCGTCGGCATGAAGTAGAGGGCGGACAGGTGTGGGGGCTCCGCTAAGCCGGCGGCATAGACGGTGGATGGAGTTCCAGTCGTCCGCCGCTTCGGCCAGCGTTTCTTCCCAAGCAGCTGCCCTGTGGTCCTCCAGTGCCGCCTTCACCTTGGTGGTGAGAGCGTTGAGGGCGGTCTTCATGATGGGGCACCGGATGGTTTGCCAGCGTTTGCGGAGACGCCTCTTGTCCGCAATCATTCTTTGGATATGCGCTGGCAGTGGTGGGAGTTTCCGGGTGCGTGCTGGTGGTGATGACGCCGCGGACAGAGCTTCTCGAATACGGCTGGTTAGTTCCGCCGAGAATCTGTCGATGTCCGCGGCGTCAGCGAGCGTGTGGAGCGGAACAGGAACGTCCATGTGGCGAGCAAATGTCTCCCAGTTGGTGGTGGGTCGAGGGGCCATGGGAGCCCTTTGGATCGGTGCCGCAGTCAGGACGAGAAGCACCGGCTGGTGGTCGGAGAGAACCTCGTCGTCCAGTGTCTCCTGGAGGAGCTGGCCTTGCAGTCCGCGGTGCACGGCTATGTCGAGGACGTCCGGAGTGTACGCAGTCTGGGAGGGGTAGTGCGTTGGAGTTTCCGGACCGTCCACGTAGTAGCCGTGGGCTTCTGCGTCTGTGAGGAGTCGATGTCCATCGGGATTTGTGGTGGAGGAGTTCCACGCCGGGTTCTTGCAGTTCCAGTCGCCGGCCGCAAGTGTGGGCAGTGGCGAGTCCAGCAGAGCCCTAACCTCTGCAAGATCAAGACGCGAGGTGGGGGGCTTGTAGACTGCATAGACTCGCATGCGGGCGGCGGCGGCTTGGATCTCCACTCCTAGGGCTTGCATGGAACCCAGGTGGATCTTCGGCAGCGGTTGATGGACGACTCCTCGTTTGACCAATACGGCCAGTCCTCGGTAGGCGTGCGTGGCTCCTTGTTCGTCCTGACGGTAGGTGTGGTAGTGCGGCACCTTTAGTGGGATCGGTGGGCTCAGCATGGTCTCGGATATGAGGGCCACATGGATGTCCTGTTCCTTTAAGACCGCGGAGATTAGCGGGATCTTTTTCCTCAGACCCCCGGCGTTCCAGTGGATAATCCTCAGAGGAACCATTGCTAAACCAGTCGAGCAATCCCTCTGAGGACTATGGCGACGATGTCCTCGCCAGTTTGTAGGGCCACTAGGACCTCCTGTAGGATCTGGAGGGCCACCTTGACCGTTTCGGCCTTGCCGGCCTGAGCAACGCTCCTTGAGCCTGGTCCCTGGGTAGGGGCAAGAGCGGCTTGAGGCGCTGCTACTACGGCTGTTTGGGCCGATTCGGGGAGTTCAAGCCGGGAACTTGACTTGGGGGTGGGGATGGGGGCTTCACCAGCTGCATCCTCTTCTCCCGTGGGACGCTGTTGTCCCCGTTTCCTTCCTCCTCGCTTCTTCCCCCGGCGGGGGGGGGGCTTCGGGCCGTTTGCTGGGGCCATGAGGGTGGTGCTCTCCGGAGCTGCCTCGACGGTTCTCGCCGGGGTCATCTCAGAGCCTGGCCTGGGCTTTGGGGGGTGCACAGTCTTTCTGGCCTTTCGATTTTCCTTCAACAGCACTGGGCACGAGGTGCTGTTGGCGGTATGCGCACCGCTGCAGTTTGCGCAAGTTGGTGGCTCTTCCCGAGGCCGGTCGCACTCGCCGGCAGGATGTGGGCCGCCACAGCGCACACAGGCTATGGGGCGGTGGCAGTTGTGGGAAGAGTGGGCGAATTTCTGGCAGCGGTGGCACTGTGCCAGACCCCGCTTACCCCTCCAGGGCTCAATGATGACTCCCGGCATGCAGAGGATTTCGGTCACTGAGAAGATGGATGCAGTGTCGGGGTTCTTCTTGACCTGGGCGTAGAAGATGCATCCAGGTCTTCCTTGACGGGCCCTTATGGGCCTGACGTACTCGACGCCAAAACCCAGGGCCGTGAGGTCGTTTTGGATTTCTTCCGGTGCTGTGTCCACCGGAAGGCCCCTAATGGCCACCTTCTGGCTTCGCTCGCTGGGCAGGGAGTAAGAGTACCATGCCAACCCGGGGTCCACCTTCTCTAGGTTGTCAAGGTAGCACTGGACCACCCGGTACTCCTCTTCCCCCTGCGGGGAGAAACGTACCCCGGTGCCAAAGGGACGGGCGTTCGGGGCGTGTCCTAGTAGGGCCTTCAGCTCGCGAAAGTGTAGGCCCCAGTTTGGTATCCGCTCGACCACTACCGGCGGATAGCGGGTCTTCTTCTTGGTGAGGGGGGGCTGTGCTTGGTCCGGTCCCCCTTGTCCTCCATTGGCGGAGGGGGATGATGGTGGTGGTGGGGCAGCGACAGCGTCCGCAAAGGTGAGCAGCGGTGCCGGTGGTAGTGGCGTAGGCGCGTGTTGCTGCTGCTGTGGCCTTATTTTCCGGGGAGCAGGGGGGGGTGAAGCCCCCGTGGTGTCCATAGGGGACAGGTCCAGCCGGGGCATGGAGAGTGGGGGCTGCGACGATTGTTGGGGCGGGGTCGTGGTGGCACGCTTGGCTGCTGATGATGATGCAGTGGCGGCTGTGGCGGCTCCGAAAGGTGGCGGCGAAAAACGAGGTGCTGCTTTCGGCGGGGCGATGGAGGCTGGAGGCCTTTGTGGGGCGGTCATGCGCGCGGGCGCGGTGGTCGGCCTGGCGCGGGCGATCTGACCCGGCGTGGGGCCGGACGCACACGCGGGAGCGGTACCGGTCGCGCGCGCGGGCGCAGCTGAGGTCGAGGCGCGTACGGGCGCGGGCGCGGTGGCAGCACGCGCGGGTGCGCGGGACGTCGCGGTCGCGGGCGCCGTGCGGGGCGCGGGTCTGGCCGTCTGTGTCGGCACTAAAGCGCGCGCCTTCGGAGGGCGCTGCTCCAGCGGCCGGGGGGCCAGAGGTGGCGGTGGTGCTGCTGCTGCGGCACGCAGAGAGGAGGTGGTGGCATGCGCGGCAGGTGGGGCGCCCTGGGCGAGGAGCTCGCTCAGTGCCACCTGCGTGCCTGGGGAGTTTGCGAACTCCGGGGCAGCGGAGGCAGCGGCCGGAGGTTCGTGGTGGGGGTCACCCTTCTGCGGTGCCTCTACCACAACGATATCCTCCAGGATACCGAAGGGAAGAGGGCGGTGGCAGAAGAGCTCCTCTCCGGCTCCCTCTTCAGTAGGGGTGGCGGCGGGTGATGGGGCCTGCGACTGGCCTGCCGCTCTGAGGATCGCGAAGGCGCGCTCGACGTGGGCCCGGCCCTCGGCTACGGCGGCTGCGTTCCTCCTTTGGGTGCTGGCGAACACCCTCGGGCGCGTGTGCCTTCGTGCCGTCGGGTCGGAGCGGGGCTTCGGAGGCGGCATCTTCTCGGCGGGAGGTGGTGGGTAGCCCTAAAAAGGGCTGTTTTGGAGTACCCCCACCTTTGCGGACTCGCAAAAAGGCGGGGGAAGCAGGAAAGATTCGGAGGGTAGATGTGAACGGAGAAAATACAATCTACCCTCACGAATTTTCTGCGGCGATTTTTTTCCGCGGTCAGTGTTTCTCGCGACCGAGTTCGCGTCGCTACCTTTTTCACTTCCCTCCCGAGGGCCTTTCCCTGGCAACTCCCGCTAGCGGGGACCAGGATCCGGCACCACGGTCAGTCGGCTTCCGGCCTGCGACGGGGAATCGGGTTTTGCGGTCCGGGCGAGTAAAAGTAGGTAAGGCGATGGGGTGTAGCTCGCTTTTACCCTGCGTGGGTAGTCTTCACGACCCCGTAAGGGGTCGGGGAGGCTGGCCTGGGCTTTTTCCCCATTTCAAGCGGTTTCGGTCGATGTCCGCTACCACGGACATGTCAATGGTTTGGGCGATGGAGTCCCGAGGATAGTAGTGAGTTTACGTTGCCTCACCGCGCGGACGAGAGCTGGCCTGTAAGTCTTGAGACTTCCAGGCGCTCATCAGTCAGTGGCGGTGAGTGTCCTGTTTTCATTTCCTGGCTATTCGCGGACTAAGTCCCGTGGTAGCGGCTTTTTGTCCGGGGGGCGGGCGTGATGAGGTGCCAGCTCGCGGAGGTGGCGGAGACGCGATCCGTCTGCAGTGTCGAACAGCTTTGTGGCCAGCCGAGACACAAAGTCGTCGAGGGGTTCGATCGCCAGGTCCCTGGAGATCGTGGAGTTCCTGATGTGTCTCGGCGCGTCCACAATCGTCCTCAGCGACTGCGACTGCTGGGATTCGAGTCTCCGCCTGTTCCCCGCGCTCACCAGCGCGTACCACGCTGGGGCTGCGTACGTCAGGCGGGTCCTTATGTAGGTTTTGTAGATTGCCAGTTTTGCTCTCAGTGGGAGCTCGGAGCTCAAAACTGGTCTTAGTAAGCTTCTGGCCGCTTTGGTTTTCCCAATGGTGGTGTTCACGTGTGGGGCCATGGTAAGCCGACGGTCTAGAGTGACCCCTAGGTACTTGACCGAGGGGGACCAGTCGACTTCTTGGCCCATCAGCTGCAGCTTGGGTGGAAGAGTCGTTTTGAAGGAGAAGGCTATCGCCTGAGTCTTCTTTACGTTGACCGCCATTCTCCATTTCTCGAGCCACGGTGGTAGGGCGTCGAGGGTCCTCTGCATCTTTTTGGCAGCATGCGGGAGTTTGATAGATGCAGAGTAGTAGGCGGCATCGTCCGCGAAGAGCGCCAGGGAGGTCCCGGGCTCGCTTTTACCCTCACTGTGGCGAATCCCTTTTTGTCAGTGCGGCGGCAACGTAATAGACTAACGACCGTCGAGCGGTGCGCGACTCTCTCGGCCAATGGCGTGCGAGCGTGCGTACACCACCGCGCCGTCGCTGCCGCGGGAGAGAGGGAATCTTACTACCGTCCACCGATGAGAGGGCAGCGAGCGAGCGAGAGAGAGAGAGAGAGAGATAGATAGATATATATAGGTAGTTAGAAAACAGTAACAATGAAAAATAAATAAATAAATATACCGTGGTTGTATGCAAAACTATGTGTAATTGTAACCATAATAATTATCTATTAATCATCAGACTGTTTGTGTGTTGCAATAGGTACATGTGGGTGTATGTATACCTACCACCTACCTACCCAATTCGGGCTACCGAAACCTAATCAAAACGAACCTAACGTTTACAAACCTAACTTTGTCGGACCCAGCACATAAACACGATCGGTAAAATCAAGGCAGGTTATTAGGTTAGGATGGGTTCGGTCCGATGTAAAAAAAATGATTTTTTTTTTTTTTTTTTTCGTCAACCTAACCTAACCTAACCTAACCTAACGTTTACAAACCTAACTTTGTCGGACCCAACACATAAGTAAACACGATCGGTCGGTAACATAACATCGGGGCAGGTTAGGTTAGGTTAGGTTAGGTTAGGTTCGATATTATTATTATTATTATTATTATTATTATTATTATTATTATTATTTTTTTTTTTTTTGTCAACCTAACCTAACATAACATAATTTATTATAATTATTATTTACACGACCGGTGACATCATCGGGCACTAGTTTTATGTCGAACTCGAACGTACCATAGAGTTATTAAATACTTATGTATATATTATATTGATATTTCGGCAAGGCTAGGCTAGGCCAACCTAGGTTAGACGCTAGGTAAACCGGATAAGGTTTACGAAGCCGATTCGACCCATACGTACGTACATACATACATACATACATACATACATACATACATACATACGTACGTACGTACGGCTCGACAATTTCGGGATGTTTTGGTGGCGGCGCAAAAGCGCGGGGTGCCGGGGTGGTGAGTGAGCATACCATACGAACTCCTTTTTCTTTTTTTTTTATTGTACGATTGATTGATTGATTGGTGATACGACGTCACGTATTAAGCGAAACTGATATATTATTTTACTTCGAATCATATTGTGGCCCTGAAAAGGGCCTTTTGTCATCCCGCGGACGCGGTCCAAGCTTGCGCCCTGGCGCGGCGTAAGAGTCCCTCCTGCGCGCGCGGGGTGGCAGCCACCTGCCACCCCACCAGCACGAGGAAGGAGACTCCCAACGAGGCAGCCAGACGTTGCATTGCACCACGGCCGCTTGCTGGCTGGCGATTGATTGCGTAGTGGTGCTGTTTAAGCCTTCTTCTCGGTCTTCTTCGGCAAGAGTACGGCCTGGATGTTCGGCAGTACACCTCCCTGGGCGATGGTGACACCGGACAGGAGCTTGTTCAGCTCCTCGTCGTTGCGGATCGCCAGTTGCAGATGCCTCGGGATGATCCTGGTCTTCTTGTTGTCGCGAGCGGCGTTGCCGGCCAACTCGAGGACCTCAGCCGCCAGGTATTCCATAACGGCCGCGAGGTACACCGGGGCGCCGGCACCGACGCGCTCGGCGTAGTTACCCTTGCGCAACAGCCTGTGGATACGGCCGACGGGGAACTGGAGTCCGGCACGGTTGGAGCGAGACTTTGCCTTTCCCTTAACCTTGCCGCCCTTGCCGCGTCCAGACATGTTTAATAAAGAGTTATTAACGACCACGGAAACACGAAACAAAATAACGCGTCAGACAGCGAGCGCGTCCGAATAACGTTTAAATAATAGCCTTTTTTTTTTTTTTTTTTTTTTTTTTTTTTTTTTTTTTTTTTTTTTTTTTTTGACGGACCTACGCTGTTGGTGTGGCCACCGTTACAGCTTCACCTTGGCTGTGGGTGGCGATGCCCTTAGGGGGGCACGCGGGACCCAATAATTGTTAGGGTGCGGTGTGGTCCGCACCCATGGAGGAAGCTCCGTCGGTGGGAAGTGGGCCGGCTGAGCGAAGCAAAGCCGGCTCCAAGTCCGGAGAGACGTCCGTGTCTTGATTTGTGTTCGGGGCCCCCGATCTTGGGGGGCGGCCTCGGCGACGGGTGAGGCGAAGCGCCTTCCTTTGTTGGATGCCCTCTTCAACGGCAAGCTGGATGGGGTCGGTGGGGTCAAGCAGGATGTGCTTGGGGCGCCTGAGGGGAGCCCCAAGCGTAGAAAGGATGTCGGGGTCGGAAGAAGGAAGTTTTGGGGTGTAGGAGGTGGCACGGTTGATGAGTGGGTTGGGATGATGGGGACCTTTATCAAAGAAGCGCCGAGACACTTCTCTGATGGTGTGTTTGATGGAGGGAACGTTAAGGTCCCGGTGAAGGTCCGCGTTGCGGACGAACCACGGAGCCCTAGCGATCCCTCTGAGTAATCTGTTTTGGAATATCTGTAGAGTGTTAATGTAAGTGTCGAGTGAGTGGCCGAAAACGACGCTGGCGTATGTGAATACTGGTCTGATACAGACTTTGTAGAGTGTTAGTTTGTTTTGAATACTTAAGTGACTACGTTGGTTTAGGAGGGGGCCCAGACGCCCCTTAAACATCTTGGCCCTATCGAGAATTATTTTTAAGTGCCGACCGAAATTCAGGCGCTTGTCCAGGGTCACACCAAGGTACTTGGCCTCCGACGACCATGGGATAGGTTGTCCGAAGAGCTCTATGCTCTCGGACTGAAAATAGGTATGGGTAGTGGAGAACCAGACTGCCGCACTCTTCTCAGGGTTCACCTCTATCCTCCAGAGTTTAAACCACCGACCCAAGTCAGTGATTGCCTCCTGGAGGTAGCGCCTGATGGTAGTGGCGGTGGTGTGGGATGTGAAGAGTGCGGTATCATCTGCATAGAGGGCAAGCTGAACGTTGGGATGGCGAGGGATATCATTCGTGAATAATGAGTAAAGGATGGGAGAGAGCACGGACCCTTGCGGGACCCCGGCTCTAATGGGATGGGGGAGGGAGAGCGAACCTTCCACTCTGTAGCAAAAGCTTCTGTCACTGAGGAAATCCCTCAGTGTCAGGACAAGCCTGGTGGGCATACCCATAAGTTGGAGCTTATAGATAAGCCCATTGTGCCAGACCTTGTCGAAAGCCTTTGCTACGTCGAGGAAGATTGCACCTGTTGGAATTCCTTTCCCGAAGGTGGAGAAGCCATCTAAGATGTGTTCCGTGATACGGTGCACCTGGTGGACACAAGAGTGTCGGGCTCTAAAGCCAAATTGCTCGTCGATAAGAATCGAACTGGAGCTAAGGAATGAGTGGATGCGGGAGAGAAGGACGCGTTCGTACAGCTTGCCCATGGTGTTGAGCAGGCTGATTGGACGGTAGCTGGAAGGGAGAGGTCGGGGTTTCCCCGGTTTGTGGATACCGATGACAACAGCAGTTTTCCACGCCCCGGGGAAATGGCAGTTGGAGAGGGCAGAGTTGAAAATAGCAACTAGGATGAGAAGGAAAGTCTGAGGAAGGAATTTAAGGAGGTCGTTGGAGATACCGTCGGCACCTGGCGCCTTCCTTGGTCGTAGATCCCGGACAAGTTCCTGAATTTCCGACAGCGTTACGGGGGGAAGAGGAGGGTCGGAGGGGGGAAGGGAATAATAGCCGAGCTCATCAAACGCTTTTATAGGTTCATCGCGTCTCTCACCTAGTGGGGATGCGGACGAGGTACACGCGAAACGGTGCGAAGCGAGACTCCTCCCCAGTCGACCGCACACGGCTACCTCTCTACTTATCTAACATGAATCGAATCGGCTCCGGCTCGCATGTTATTATGTTACCATTATAATACCATTGTAAGTTGTAATATTGATTTGTACATCCCCAGTATTGTTTGTTGTTTACGGAAACTTATTATTTATTAAGTTTATTTTGAAGGATGTTTTTATTTATTTTTTTATAAAAATGTTAACTAACTAATAAATATTCTTGCATTGGTTCCAGGAGGTGTTCCAATTGGCTGACAGGGCCGGGCCCAAGCCGCTACGCTACACGCTCTCAGATCAGATCAGATATAGAAGGTAAGCGTTTTATATTATATTATCGTACCTATATAAATATGTATATGGATGGGCCTTATTCTGCAAGTACAATTTTATATATAGTACAGCCACTGATGTTGGCATTATTGTTTGTTTGGGTTCACTTGTATCGATGGATTGATTGATTGATTGATTGATTGATTGATTGATTGATTGATTGATTGACGTTGTGTGTGATTAAGGAAACCGAACACGCACCCACTCGGGTACATGTTTAGTTTGAACAATATGTTAGCCCTGAGAAGGGCTTTTTGATGTGCTTTGAACGCGCACTCGCGTATCGTAGTAGCAAGTTAGACAGACGACCACCCCCGCGGCGGCGCCCGCAGCCCGCAGCCCGCAGCCCGGTCGGCCGGTCGGTGCAGACGGCGACAGGCGGCAGCAAGCAAGCAAGCAGCCGCAAGCTGGAGTTGTTCGCTCGCTGATGTTTTGCGGCGGCGTGTCTCACTTTACTTCTTGGCGGCGGCCTTCTTAGCTGCGGGTTTCGCCTTGGGCGCGGCGGCTGCCTTCCTCGGTTTCGGAGCTTTTGGCTTCTTGGTCGGGGGCTTCGCGCTCTTCTTGGCCTTAGACGCGGCGGCTCCCTTGCCCTTGGCCGGGGTAGAGGGCTTCTTAGCCGCGGGCTTCTTCTTGGCGGCGGCCGCCTTTTTGTCCTTCGTAGCAGCAGCGGACTTCGGCTTCGAGGGAGAGGATGCCGCCGCGGCAGACTTTTTCGCCCTGCCGGAGGCCGCGGACGCGGTCGCCTTCTTCGCCTTGGCGGACGAAGCGGCGGAGGCGGCCTTGGTGGTAGACTTGGCGGCCGCGGGCTTCTTCGCGGAAGAAGATTTCGACTCGAGCTTGAACGAGCCGGATGCGCCCTTGCCCTTTGTCTGGATCAAGGCGCCGGATTCGACGGCGCTCTTCAGATATTTTCTGATGAACGGTGCCAATTTCTCGGCGTCCACTTTGTATTGGGCGGCGATGTACTTCTTGATCGCCTGCAGCGATGATCCGCTGCGCTCCTTCAACTCCTTGATGGCGCTGTTCACCATTTCGGACGTCTTCGGATGAGTCGGTTTCGCCTTGGGCTTCTTTGCTCCAGCCGCCGCGGAGGCCTTCGGCTTCTTCGCCGGTGTCGCCGGAGCGGGTGCGTCGGCAGCTACTGCGGTATCGGCCATTGTGTTTGTTGTTATTTATAATTAAACAAACAAAATTAAACGACAACACGCACAAAGCTAGCTAGCTTGAGCGATGAATGAGAGAACTAGGTATGTAACTGACTGAACGAACAGTGAGAACCGGCGCGCGACGCGGTGCAGAGTCTTCTGATAGCTCGGCGAGAGGGAGCCACGGTTTTATATAGAACGCGGCTTAACCGTAAAGGAGACCCTTATGTCGCGAGACGTTTTCTCGTAATAACACTTCCAACTTTTCACTTACTCGTGTATGATTAAACGTTTTTTTCTCATAATAAAGAGCTATATTAATATTTTATTAATCTTATATTGAATCATTATGAGTTTGTACATCTTGAATGTTAATCGGCAAGGTGGCGAGCCCGTCCGTGCGGCGGGTACCGAGGTTTATTTTCGGTATTACAGACGGTGCGTACCTCGGGTCAGTTTAAAAAGTGATTTTTCTTATTAAAACAACATATTCAGACAGTTATTAATCGACAGGTTGAAAGTGAAGATTCCTTACATGAAAATAACATAAGAACATCACGTGTATATCGTTTTGATGGTGTTATTTTGATGCGTTACATTCACTGTCGTAAAACACACACAGCCGCCGAGCGGCGGCGAAGGCTACCGATCAGCACTGACGGTGGTTGGTGCTGTGCTGCTGATGGACAATGATTAGGGAATAGTGGCCTATTTTCGTGTGAATCGTTAATATATAAATTGAATGATGACGGGGAACAAGGAACAATGTGATGCTGATATTACGAGTCTGCTTGTTAGTCGGGCAGTCGGGCAGTCGGGCGGAGCGATAATGCCTGGTTGGTGGTTGGTGGTTGTTGGTTGCCGGTTGCCGGTTGCCGGTTGCCGGTTGCCGGTTGCCGGTTGCCGGTTGCCGGTTGTTGGTGGTGGTGGTTGGTGGGAAGTGGAGTCGAGTGTTGAACCGGCGGAGCTGCAGCGGCTGCGGCGCAGTGCGCAGTGCAGAGTGCAGCCGGTGGCGGTGGTCGTTGTCGTTGTCGTTGGTTGTGGTGCTGTGGTGTGATAGGTACCTAGGTACATAGCAACGCATAGCCTGGCCTAGTCTAGCCCGGCGTCTATCAGATAATCATATATTATATCTGACGGTCGGTCGGTACGGTACGGTACGGTACGATGCGATGCGATACGATACGATACGATACGCCGCACCTCTCTAGCTAGACCTCTGTCTCGTTCGTCAACAAAATACCTAATCCAACCAACAGTGAATAGTCTATGATCATGTGCACGTACTCGTGTAATTATAATATTATGTACCTATATTAAACTCGCTCACCCGCTAGTCGTCGTCTAGAGTTATGTTAAGTTCATAGTTAACATAATATAAATTTATATGTCGTACGAGTACTAGTACCGTAGTACCTGACCTCTAACTCGATCTGAACTGATCGGCCGTTCGCGTACGTACGTAGTTTACGTACTTGTATGTATGTATGTATGTATGTACCTACCTACCTACCTATATGTAACTATGTATGCATATAATCGTGTAAGCAAGCAAAAAAAAAAAAAAAACTGGCTGGCTGGCTGGCTGGCTGGCTGGCTGGCTGGCTGACTGACTGACTGACTGACTGACTGACTGTCCGACCGACCGACCGACCGACTGATCTGTTTACCGATTGATTGATTGATTGACTGTCGCATTTGTTAGGAAACGTTTCGCTCAATAAGCAAACATCATGAACCATATGCGGCCCTGAAAAGGGCCTTTTTATTATGTCGCGTCGGCAGCGGTGAACGACTGGCTGCAAGCGAGCAAACGCAAGCGAATGCGAATGCGTTGCGAAGCAGCCAGCGCGCCCTCCGCACACCGCGCACATGGAGCGCGCGTTGCGCTCAACCACCGAAACCGTATAGGGTACGGCCCTGGCGTTTCAGAGCGTACACTACGTCCATCGCGGTGACGGTCTTCCTCTTGGCGTGTTCGGTGTAGGTGACCGCGTCACGGATCACGTTCTCTAGGAACACCTTCAGCACGCCGCGGGTCTCCTCGTAGATAAGACCGGAGATACGCTTCACGCCGCCTCTGCGAGCCAGACGACGGATGGCTGGCTTGGTGATGCCCTGGATGTTATCACGAAGCACTTTCCTGTGCCGCTTGGCACCTCCTTTCCCCAGGCCCTTTCCTCCCTTGCCGCGGCCAGTCATCTTGTAGCTTGTTTAGAGTTACTTTCAGATAATTAACAAACACACACACGGACACGACACGATAGCGCGCGTCGCGTTGTTTCCCGTACGAACGTAGCGGTTAATATGCGATGGTTTCGTTTTTTTTTTTTTTTTTTTTTTTTTTGAGGGACCTACGTAGTTAGCCTCTGATGGCTTTGACTACTTCGCCGGAGAGAGGGCGGACTCCTGATGGGAGTCCACGCTAAAAGTGGGTTTTACACTAGCATGCCTAAGGGCGCCCCTATTGGGCCGACCTCGGACTTAGGACGCTAGGGGAGAATTTCAATCGAATTGGTTTTATGCTACAATACGCTTCGGAAATTTTACGTTAGACCAGACTGAGAAGAAGCGTCAAGAAACTCCATCTGGGTGTCGATTATGTGAATTAACCGGTACCGGTACCGGTGCAAAGTGGGGTCGCCCACGTGTAGGGTGAGCCGGGGGACGCCGACGCCTCCGCCGCCGCGGACGGAGACGTTGTGGTGTGTATGGATCTAAGCTGGTGTTGCCCTGTGAGACGGTTGGGCGACGAATATCTTCGCGGGCTGCGAGGGCAGCCGTGATAGTGTCATCGGTGTCGGTCAGTACGTGTCGGGGACGCCTGTTCCGAGAGGATACGCCCACGAGCGGGACGTAATTTACGGCATCGCGTAATAAGGGGTTAGGATGGTGAGGAGCGTTATTGAAGAACCGCCGAGAGGCATCCTTCATAAACTTGGCCACGGTTGGAAGACCGAGGTCGTCGTGAAGATCTAAGTTGCGCATGAACCACGGAGCGCCCGTGGCTCTGCGCAAGAATCGATTCTGCAGCACCTGGAATTGGTACAGAGCAGTCGAGTTCGCATGAGCGAAGACCACACTAGCGTAAGTTAGTATGGGGCGAACGCACGTCTTGTAAATTGTCATCTTATTTCTAAGCGACAGCTTACTGCGTTTGTTCAACAACGGATAGAGACGGCCTAGAATGAAGGCCGCGCGATTCCGGACACGCCTAATGTGTGGCCGGAAAAGCAATCGACGATCTAGGGTGACCCCTAGATATTTGACCTCGTTAGCCCACGGAATGGGGCTATCGTAGAGTCGAATAGAATTGTAGGAGGGACCTAACCAACTGAGACTGAGTTTCCGGCAAAAAAGCACAGCGGCGCTTTTCTCCGGATTCACTTCGATCCTCCAGAGCCTAAACCAACGACCTAACTCGTTGATGGCGTCCTGGAGGCGACCGTGTAGAACCGAGGGGCGGATAGAAGTCGTATAGATGGCGGTGTCATCAGCAAAAAGTGCATAATGAACATGCGGAACTCTAGGTATATCGTTTGTGAACAACGAAAAGAGAATTGGGGAGAGAACAGAGCCCTGCGGGACTCCGGCTCTGATCGGATGGGGCGATGGTTTCGCACCGAGCTGCGCGTATTTATAGGCAACCGAGGCAGGCAGGCGAGCGGGCTGCGGGCGGACGGGTGTTCGACGTGGAGGGGAGATGTTTTGAGCGTGTTCGTTTCGTGGAGTTACAGTCTGAGAGAGATTTATTTATTTTAACGAGTTAATCAATCAATAAAGCAAGCATTTTGAGGTAAAAAAAAAATTATATATATATATAAATTATTAATAAAAAAAAAAAAAATAATGCGCACCACCGAATGAAATGAAATTATTTTTTGTTGTATAATATTGTGGTTCAAATTGTCCGTGTGCCTAATGCATCGCGCACACCGAGAACGCCAGTTGTCACTGTCTATCTAGCTAGCATGTATGTATGTATGTATGTATGTATATCATTATTGATTGCACATCGCTGCGTGCGCGCTGATTTTTAACTGCTGTTGTCTTAATTATAATTGGTGATTTCGATTGATTGACGTATCGTTTTAAAGAAAACTATATTCTATAATGTACTTGAATCATATGTGGCCCTGAAAAGGGCCTTTTGATATAATTAAACAACGGCGCGGGTGCAGCCAGCTTGCGGGCCGCGCGCAAGCGCGCGCCGTTGTTAATTTGGAGACAGCCTTAGGCGCGCTCTCCGCGGATCCTGCGCGCGAGCTGGATGTCTTTGGGCATGATGGTCACGCGCTTGGCGTGGATCGCGCACAGGTTGGTGTCCTCAAAGAGACCGACCAGGTACGCCTCGCTTGCCTCCTGGAGTGCCATGACGGCGGAGCTCTGGAAACGCAAGTCAGTCTTGAAGTCCTGGGCGATCTCACGCACGAGACGCTGGAACGGGAGCTTGCGGATCAAAAGTTCGGTACTCTTCTGGTAGCGACGGATCTCACGCAGAGCTACAGTTCCGGGCCTGTAACGATGGGGCTTCTTGACACCTCCCGTGGCCGGTGCGCTCTTGCGGGCAGCCTTGGTGGCGAGCTGTTTGCGGGGCGCCTTGCCACCGGTGGATTTACGAGCGGTCTGCTTCGTACGAGCCATGGCGTATTATTATTATTATTGTAATAACAACAATAAGTAAGAGTTACTAACTGACGACGATCGGCGGCCGAGTCGCGAGCGAGAATAAAACGCTGCCTTTTTTTTTTTTTTTTTTTTTTTTTTTTTTTGAGGGACCTACGTAGTTAGCCTCTGATGGCTTTGACTACTTCGCCGGAGAGAGGGCGGACTCCTGATGGGAGCCCACGCTAAAAGTGGGTTTTACACTAGCATGCCTAAGGGCGCCCCTATTGGGCCGACCTCGGACTTAGGACGCTAGGGGAGAATTTCAATCGAATTGGTTTTATGCTACAATACGCTTCGGAAATTTTACGTTAGACCAGACTGAGAAGAAGCGTCAAGAAACTCCATCTGGGTGTCGATTATGTGAATTAACCGGTACCGGTACCGGTGCAAAGTGGGGTCGCCCACGTGTAGGGTGAGCCGGGGGACGCCGACGCCTCCGCCGCCGCGGACGGAGACGTTGTGGTGTGTATGGATCTAAGCTGGTGTTGCCCTGTGAGACGGTTGGGCGACGAATATCTTCGCGGGCTGCGAGGGCAGCCGTGATAGTGTCATCGGTGTCGGTCAGTACGTGTCGGGGACGCCTGTTCCGAGAGGATACGCCCACGAGCGGGACGTAATTTACGGCATCGCGTAATAAGGGGTTAGGATGGTGAGGAGCGTTATTGAAGAACCGCCGAGAGGCATCCTTCATAAACTTGGCCACGGTTGGAAGACCGAGGTCGTCGTGAAGATCTAAGTTGCGCATGAACCACGGAGCGCCCGTGGCTCTGCGCAAGAATCGATTCTGCAGCACCTGGAATTGGTACAGAGCAGTCGAGTTCGCATGAGCGAAGACCACACTAGCGTAAGTTAGTATGGGGCGAACGCACGTCTTGTAAATTGTCATCTTATTTCTAAGCGACAGCTTACTGCGTTTGTTCAACAACGGATAGAGACGGCCTAGAATGAAGGCCGCGCGATTCCGGACACGCCTAATGTGTGGCCGGAAAAGCAATCGACGATCTAGGGTGACCCCTAGATATTTGACCTCGTTAGCCCACGGAATGGGGCTATCGTAGAGTCGAATAGAATTGTAGGAGGGACCTAACCAACTGAGACTGAGTTTCCGGCAAAAAAGCACAGCGGCGCTTTTCTCCGGATTCACTTCGATCCTCCAGAGCCTAAACCAACGACCTAACTCGTTGATGGCGTCCTGGAGGCGACCGTGTAGAACCGAGGGGCGGATAGAAGTCGTATAGATGGCGGTGTCATCAGCAAAAAGTGCATAATGAACATGCGGAACTCTAGGTATATCGTTTGTGAACAACGAAAAGAGAATTGGGGAGAGAACAGAGCCCTGCGGGACTCCGGCTCTGATCGGATGGGTAAAACGCTGCCAGTCCGGTCTTCGGCTTATATATAGAGTACGGAGGAGGGAGACGGAACACGTGGTGTGTATGGAGCGTTCGACCGAGAGAGAGCGAGAGAGAAGACACTATATATTCTCTCCCCCTCGCACACCGCACCGCTACCGCTTTTTTTTTTTTTTTTTTTTTTTTTTTTTATTTATCATTACGAACGGATATACGTATAATATGCTTAGAAACTTTTAATACATACATACTTGGGTACTTCCATAGATACATCTCACAAATTATATCACAACGCGCGTCTGGATAATGGTTAAAGTATTTTTTAATTATTATTATTATTATTATTATTATTATTATTATTATTTTCGTGCTTGCTTGCACTTAAATACTTAGCTGTGTGAGTGTAGTGTAATATAGGTATAAAACAAATTAAATATCCTCGTCCATTAAGCAAGCAACAAGCAAGGACGAAATATGTATAAAAACAACATTAAGTGTGTTATTGTTTTTGTATGATATGACATCTGTCCAGTATCCAGGTGTATATGTAGGTAGGTAGGTAGGTAGGTAGGTAGGTAGGTAGGTAGGTATAGGTATAGGTATAGGTATAGGTTCGTTCGTTTGTTCGTTTGTTTGTTTGTTTGTCTACTCGTCCGACTGACCGGTTTGATAGGTTAGTTTGTTTGTTTGATTGATTGATTGATTGACATCACGTTAATAACGAGAAACACATGTATATCATGTTTTGAACGTATTTGTGGCCCTGAAAAGGGCCTTTTTGTTTGTGGCAAGCGGTCCGAGCGAGCATCTACAGATCCTCCCCACCGGGCCGAGTTGAGACGCGATCGCGATCGATCGGTCGTAACGCGGACACGGCGGGGCTAGGGCCCGCAGAGAGGCTTTACTTGGAGCTCGTGTACTTGGTGACGGCCTTGGTGCCCTCACTGACGGCGTGCTTGGCGAGCTCCCCGGGCAGCAACAGCCTGACCGAGGTCTGAACCTCCCTGCTGGTGATCGTCGACCTCTTGTTGTAGTGGGCGAGGCGGGACGCTTCGGCGGCGATGCGCTCGAAGATGTCGTTCACGAAAGAGTTCATGATGGACATCGCCTTACTGGAGATACCGGTGTCGGGGTGCACCTGCTTGAGCACCTTGTAGATGTAGATGGCGTAGCTCTCCTTCCTCTTGTGCTTCTTCTTTTTCTTGTCGGTCTTGGAGATGTTCTTTTGGGCTTTGCCGGATTTTTTGGCGGCCTTACCGCTGGTCTTCGGTGGCATGTTGTAGAGATTAGTTGGTGTTGTCGCGGTTTATAACAAACAAACACGGCTTCACTGTACAGCTGGCTACAAAATTTTGCCGTGCCGCCGCGCCGCCGCCCTTTTTGTCAGTGCGGCGGCAACGTAATAGACTAACGACCGTCGAGCGGTGCGCGACTCTCTCGGCCAATGGCGTGCGAGCGTGCGTACACCACCGCGCCGTCGCTGCCGCGGGAGAGAGGGAATCTTACTACCGTCCACCGATGAGAGGGCAGCGAGCGAGCGAGAGAGAGAGAGAGAGAGATAGATAGATATATATAGGTAGTTAGAAAACAGTAACAATGAAAAATAAATAAATAAATATACCGTGGTTGTATGCAAAACTATGTGTAATTGTAACCATAATAATTATCTATTAATCATCAGACTGTTTGTGTGTTGCAATAGGTACATGTGGGTGTATGTATACCTACCACCTACCTACCCAATTCGGGCTACCGAAACCTAATCAAAACGAACCTAACGTTTACAAACCTAACTTTGTCGGACCCAGCACATAAACACGATCGGTAACATCAAGGCAGGTTATTAGGTTAGGATGGGTTCGGTCCGATGTAAAAAAAATGATTTTTTTTTTTTTTTTTTTCGTCAACCTAACCTAACCTAACCTAACCTAACGTTTACAAACCTAACTTTGTCGGACCCAACACATAAGTAAACACGATCGGTCGGTAACATAACATCGGGGCAGGTTAGGTTAGGTTAGGTTAGGTTAGGTTCGATATTATTATTATTATTATTATTATTATTATTATTATTATTATTTTTTGTCAACCTAACCTAACATAACATAATTTATTATAATTATTATTTACACGACCGGTGACATCATCGGGCACTAGTTTTATGTCGAACTCGAACGTACCATAGAGTTATTAAATACTTATGTATATATTATATTGATATTTCGGCAAGGCTAGGCTAGGCCAACCTAGGTTAGACGCTAGGTAAACCGGATAAGGTTTACGAAGCCGATTCGACCCATACGTACGTACATACATACATACATACATACATACATACATACATACGTACGTACGTACGGCTCGACAATTTCGGGATGTTTTGGTGGCGGCGCAAAAGCGCGGGGTGCCGGGGTGGTGAGTGAGCATACCATACGAACTCCTTTTTCTTTTTTTTTTATTGTACGATTGATTGATTGATTGGTGATACGACGTCACGTATTAAGCGAAACTGATATATTATTTTACTTCGAATCATATTGTGGCCCTGAAAAGGGCCTTTTGTCATCCCGCGGACGCGGTCCAAGCTTGCGCCCTGGCGCGGCGTAAGAGTCCCTCCTGCGCGCGCGGGGTGGCAGCCACCTGCCACCCCACCAGCACGAGGAAGGAGACTCCCAACGAGGCAGCCAGACGTTGCATTGCACCACGGCCGCTTGCTGGCTGGCGATTGATTGCGTAGTGGTGCTGTTTAAGCCTTCTTCTCGGTCTTCTTCGGCAAGAGTACGGCCTGGATGTTCGGCAGTACACCTCCCTGGGCGATGGTGACACCGGACAGGAGCTTGTTCAGCTCCTCGTCGTTGCGGATCGCCAGTTGCAGATGCCTCGGGATGATCCTGGTCTTCTTGTTGTCGCGAGCGGCGTTGCCGGCCAACTCGAGGACCTCAGCCGCCAGGTATTCCATAACGGCCGCGAGGTACACCGGGGCGCCGGCACCGACGCGCTCGGCGTAGTTACCCTTGCGCAACAGCCTGTGGATACGGCCGACGGGGAACTGGAGTCCGGCACGGTTGGAGCGAGACTTTGCCTTTCCCTTAACCTTGCCGCCCTTGCCGCGTCCAGACATGTTTAATAAAGAGTTATTAACGACCACGGAAACACGAAACAAAATAACGCGTCAGACAGCGAGCGCGTCCGAATAACGTTTAAATAATAGCCTTTTTTTTTTTTTTTTTTTTTTTTTTTTTTTTTTTTTTTTGAGGGACCTACGTAGTTAGCCTCTGATGGCTTTGACTACTTCGCCGGAAAGAGGGCGGACTCCTGATGGGAGTCCACGCTAAAAGTGGGTTTTTCACTAGCATGCCTAAGGGCGCCCCTATTGGGCCGACCTCGGACTTAGGACGCTAGGGGAGAATTTCAATCGAATTGGTTTTATGCTACAATACGCTTCGGAAATTTTACGTTAGACCAGACTGAGAAGAAGCGTCAAGAAACTCCATCTGGGTGTCGATTATGTGAATTAACCGGTACCGGTACCGGTGCAAAGTGGGGTCGCCCACGTGTAGGGTGAGCCGGGGGACGCCGACGCCTCCGCCGCCGCGGACGGAGACGTTGTGGTGTGTATGGATCTAAGCTGGTGTTGCCCTGTGAGACGGTTGGGCGACGAATATCTTCGCGGGCTGCGAGGGCAGCCGTGATAGTGTCATCGGTGTCGGTCAGTACGTGTCGGGGACGCCTGTTCCGAGAGGATACGCCCACGAGCGGGACGTAATTTACGGCATCGCGTAATAAGGGGTTAGGATGGTGAGGAGCGTTATTGAAGAACCGCCGAGAGGCATCCTTCATAAACTTGGCCACGGTTGGAAGACCGAGGTCGTCGTGAAGATCTAAGTTGCGCATGAACCACGGAGCGCCCGTGGCTCTGCGCAAGAATCGATTCTGCAGCACCTGAAATTGGTACAGAGCAGTCGAGTTCGCATGAGCGAAGACCACACTAGCGTAAGTTAGTATGGGGCGAACGCACGTCTTGTAAATTGTCATCTTATTTCTAAGCGACAGCTTACTGCGTTTGTTCAACAACGGATAGAGACGGCCTAGAATGAAGGCCGCGCGATTCCGGACACGCCTAATGTGTGGCCGGAAAAGCAATCGACGATCTAGGGTGACCCCTAGATATTTGACCTCGTTAGCCCACGGAATGGGGCTATCGTAGAGTCGAATAGAATTGTAGGAGGGACCTAACCAACTGAGACTGAGTTTCCGGCAAAAAAGCACAGCGGCGCTTTTCTCCGGATTCACTTCGATCCTCCAGAGCCTAAACCAACGACCTAACTCGTTGATGGCGTCCTGGAGGCGACCGTGTAGAACCGAGGGGCGGATAGAAGTCGTATAGATGGCGGTGTCATCAGCAAAAAGTGCATAATGAACATGCGGAACTCTGGGTATATCGTTTGTGAACAACGAAAAGAGAATTGGGGAGAGAACAGAGCCCTGCGGGACTCCGGCTCTGATCGGATGGGGAGACGAGTACGAGCCCTCCACTCTGTAGCGAAAGGTGCGGTTCGTGAGGAAATCTTGTATTATGAGTACAAGTCGGTCGGGTAGGTCTAGGGCATAGAGCTTGTAGATCAAGCCCTCATGCCAGACTTTGTCGAACGCTTTCGCCACGTCGAGGAAGATCGCACCCGTCGGGGCTCTATTGCTAATCGTCCGTTGGATGTGCTCCGTCAGACGGTACACCTGTTGGACGCAAGAGTGCCTGGCTCGAAAGCCAAATTGCTCGTCGATAAGACAGCCCGAAGCGGATATATGATCCCAAATCCGGGCTAGGATGACACGCTCGAATAGCTTGCCGAGTGTCTTTAGGAGACTGATGGGGCGATAACTGCTAGCACTACTGCGGGGTTTGCCCGGCTTGTGAATACCGATAACATCGGCGGCTTTCCAGGAGGCTGGAAAGTGAGCATTCTCAAGAGCTACATTAAATATTACTACCAAAATGGTGAGTAACACATCGGGCAGCAGCTTCAGGACTCGGTTAGGAATGCCGTCAGCTCCCGGAGACTTTTTAACTTTAAGTGCCCTAACCAGTTCTTTGACCTCTAACAGAGAAACTACTTTTACGGTATCTACGGGGGCAGACTGCCCACGCCTCTCAACCTCGTTCAGCACCATGTCCAGGTGGATCGGGTCGATGGGATTGAGGCTGGGCGAACATTGGTTCTCGAGATTAACCGCCAGGCATTCGGCCTTTTCGTCGTCGTCGAAGGCTGGGGTCGGGTGATCAGAACGATCCAAAGGGGGCATAGAAGCTACGTTCTCCGACTTGAGAGATCTAGCCAGTTTCCAGTAGGCCAGATGACTGGGCTGTATCTCCTCGAGCAAACTATCCCAACGACCTCGCCTGAGCTCAGATATACGCCGTTTCAACTCGCGTTGAAGATAGCGCATCCGAGAACGGTTTTCGTCGGTAGGATAGGAGTCATAGGCTCTTTGTGCGGCGTTCTTGGCCGTCTTTAATGATCTCACGTCCTCCGGCAGGTCCCAGCGTCGGTCGCCCTCGACCGGGACACGCTTGGAGGACTGACTGATAGCAGTGGTGAGATGGTTAGAGAAGGCCTCGATTGCCGCGTCGGTCTCGTCTGTTGTGGTAATATTGTCAGGGATCGATTTGAAGGTGTCTGACTCTACGTTAGCGAGAGCCCGTCCCAACCTCTCCCAGTCTATGATAGACTTGGTGAGGGGGGGACCGGTAGAAGAGGGGAGACCGAGTTGTAAAATAACCGGCCTGTGGTCGGAGTCGAGTTCGTGAGCCACCTCTATAGAACGCAGCCTCAGGGCTACGTTCTTTAGAAGAGCAATGTCCAGTATGTCAGGTTGACGCGCGGGATTGAAGGGGTAGTGAGTCGCCTCCATAGGCGCAATGATATCAAAATTCAAAACTTCGATTATCCGATCGAGCCTCCTGCCGTTTTGGTTACTAACCCTACAGTTCCAACGGATATGCTTCGCGTTGAGATCCCCGGCCAGAAGGACCGAGTCACCCATACTAAGTAAGGCTTGTACGTCTGTCAAAAGTAAGTCTTTCGTTGGTGAAAGGTAAACTGACGCGATGACGATCGGTCTGTGACCGGACATCGCCACGCGGCAGACTGACACTTCCATGTTAGTCAGTGGGGGCGGCGCCAGAGGAATGCAATGCAAAGATCGTTTATAGTACACTAAGGTGCCTCCAAATGAGGTTGCCCTATCGTTCCTAACTATATTGTAATTCGCGACCTTGGGGTCGCGACTAGCTGGCTTAAGAAAGGTCTCTTGAACTAAAAGAATGTCCAACTGGCGAGTGCGGAGGAAATCCGCCACCTCGCACCGTTGGTCTCGCAAGCCATTGGCGTTGAAATAGCCAATGTCTAGCGCACAAGGCTTATACCTTTGTGGTGTGGTATCCATTAAAAGGATAAACTATTTCCTACCCGTATAGGCGCGAAGAGCGTCAAACAGGTGACGATGATCGTACGCGATGAAAAGGCACTCCTTTGGGTCCTTCGCATTCCGGAGCTTCGCAGCGAGCTGCGTGATTTCGTCAAAGTCGAAAGCATTGGCGAAGTCACTGACCACTGCGAAGTCCGACGAGAAGTCGACAAAGTTGGAAGCAGTGCGGGAAGGTGACGGTCTCGGTTGCACCGCAGGAGGGTGCGCGCGAGGCGTCACTGGTGCGGGCTGGTGCACCAGGGGTTTGGCCCAGGCGTTGCTAGGCGCAGCCGCCGGAGCCGGACCCCGGGACCCCAAAGCGGGGAAATGACGCGAATCAGACGCCGGAGGCCCCCGGGAAGCGGGGGCGGAAGACCGAGCCGCGCGCTGCGGGTGACTCGGGCCCGCTTTGCGGCCGCTGCGAGGAGCCTTGGGGCAACCGCGATAATTCGCAGTGTGTCCCACTGATCCGCACAGTATGCAGCTAGGCGGTTCGAGCGTGCCCGGCGTGCGGTCACAACCGGGAGTGCCGTGATCCCCGGTGCACTTGACACAGCGGGGCACGGCATGACAGAAACGGGAAGCGTGCCCGTACAACTGGCAGCGATGGCACTGACCTGGAGTACCACGCTTCCGAGGAGCTTCCACACGGATGCCAGACATCTGACAGATCCGCTGGACATTGAAGACCTTCTTCCCCTCCGGAGAGGAGTCGAGAACGACGAGCACCAAGTCGTATGGCTCCTTGGTGCGTGACCGGTACATTCGATGTACCTCACGGACAGGCAGGCCCTGAGCCTGCAGATCGTCCCTAATGAGCTCTGATTCGAGCTCTTTAGGGAGACCGCGAACGACAACTCTCAGCTGTCGCTCGTCCTCACGGGCGTACGTGTGATACGCGACCTTGAGGTGACCGAGTTGGGACGTGAGCGCCCGGTGGTCGGCCTCGGATTGTGTCGACACCGAGATACCCTTGTCCGTATTGACGGCGGAGAGGAAGTTAATACGCCTCTCGCGCAGAAGACCGGAGATCTGTCCCCACGCCTTCTTGTCCTGGATGACAATCGGGGGCGGGCGGAGCCGCCGGGGGACAGCAGGCTGGGAAGCCTGTGACGAAGTTGCAGCTGGGATTGATGCAGGTGCAGAAGAAGTAGACGGAGGCTGGGGACTGCCAGCGACCGCGCGTGCCTGTTTAGGCGGCGGAGAAGAGGTGGAGGGGCCCGAAGGCACAACCGCGCCTTGATCGCGCGACTTGCGCTTCCGAGCTACGACCGTGAAGCCCTCGTCGTCGTCGGCGGCCTGTGCAACGGCAGGGTCCACGGACTCCTGACAGTCCATGGACAAATCGTCTTGCTCGGCCTCCGACGCCGCGCGGACACTAACGGGAGAGCCCACCTGCGAAGGGGCCGAAGAAACGGGCGAAAGGGAGCGAGGCGACTCGGTCTCGCTCCGAGCCGATGGGGAAGCCACCGGCGAATCCTCAGACAGAGAGGGACCGCGCGCTGAAGGCGCGCGGGGCAAGGGGGCGGAGTGCGACGAAGTGTCGCGGGGGGAGCGGGATCTATCCCGAGACGAAGTGGCTCCGGAAGGAGCGGACCTATGCTGTTCGACGCGGTCTAGAGCTTCAAGCTCCGACCGGGTCTCGACCACCATGCGACTCAATTGGGGGGCGGCTCCCGGATACCGTTTTGACAGAAGTGCCATAACGGTGGTCCAGGGGAGTTCGTCCACCGATCGAGACATCGCGGAAGTGAGTGCGCGCGATGTGATGTGCGATCGCGGTTCTGCGCTAATCTGAGCCTCCCCGCCGGGATAGGCGGGGAGATGAGTGGCCTACGTGAGCCCTAATATGGGCCCCGGTAATCTTATTGCCCGGGGGTGAGTGCCTACAACCCCTAGCAGCCTCGAGTTGCGAGACGCCGGCGACCCCCGGGGTCGGTCAACGCCAAACACAACAGGAGGAATAGGACTGTAGGATAGGGTAGGGTGGGAGGGAGACAGTTGGTGTCGACTATGCTATGGGCAAAGGCCGGTGGTTCCAACCCCGTCACAGATTGTTTTCCCCAGAAGGGGGAAAACGAGCGTCTGTGGCTCGCTCCGTACGATTCGTTATCACCGTTAGGTATCCTCGTACGACCACTACGGGCGTGGATTTTTCTAAAAACCCCGGGATTGAGACGAGACGCCTGTCCGGAAACCGCGTTGACCGAAGTCAACGAGACAGCCGGAGAGAGCGCCAGGAGCGCACAGCGTAGGACCTATCACTGGACGATAGGCCGCAACCGACTGACACTGGACGTCAGCCGTTACACTGTGCGAGTGAGACGAGAGATCGGAGAGCGTCGGAGGAGCGCGGGTCGGACCGAACGGACGTCTGACCGCTGCGCAGGCTCGAGCGCGAATCTAAATGAAAATAATAGCCTTTTTTTTTTTTTTTTTTTTTGACGGATCTACGCTGTTGGTGTGGCCACCGTTACAGCTTCACCTTGGCTGTGGGTGGCGATGCCCTTAGGGGGGCACGCGGGACCCAATAATTGTTAGGGTGCGGTGTGGTCCGCACCCATGGAGGAAGCTCCGTCGGTGGGAAGTGGGCCGGCTGAGCGAAGCAAAGCCGGCTCCAAGTCCGGAGAGACGTCCGTGTCTTGATTTGTGTTCGGGGCCCCCGATCTTGGGGGGCGGCCTCGGCGACGGGTGAGGCGAAGCGCCTTCCTTTGTTGGATGCCCTCTTCAACGGCAAGCTGGATGGGGTCGGTGGGGTCAAGCAGGATGTGCTTGGGGCGCCTGAGGGGAGCCCCAAGCGTAGAAAGGATGTCGGGGTCGGAAGAAGGAAGTTTTGGGGTGTAGGAGGTGGCACGGTTGATGAGTGGGTTGGGATGATGGGGACCTTTATCAAAGAAGCGCCGAGACACTTCTCTGATGGTGTGTTTGATGGAGGGAACGTTAAGGTCCCGGTGAAGGTCCGCGTTGCGGACGAACCACGGAGCCCTAGCGATCCCTCTGAGTAATCTGTTTTGGAATATCTGTAGAGTGTTAATGTAAGTGTCGAGTGAGTGGCCGAAAACGACGCTGGCGTATGTGAATACTGGTCTGATACAGACTTTGTAGAGTGTTAGTTTGTTTTGAATACTTAAGTGACTACGTTGGTTTAGGAGGGGGCCCAGACGCCCCTTAAACATCTTGGCCCTATCGAGAATTATTTTTAAGTGCCGACCGAAATTCAGGCGCTTGTCCAGGGTCACACCAAGGTACTTGGCCTCCGACGACCATGGGATAGGTTGTCCGAAGAGCTCTATGCTCTCGGACTGAAAATAGGTATGGGTAGTGGAGAACCAGACTGCCGCACTCTTCTCGGGGTTCACCTCTATCCTCCAGAGTTTAAACCACCGACCCAAGTCAGTGATTGCCTCCTGGAGGTAGCGCCTGATGGTAGTGGCGGTGGTGTGGGATGTGAAGAGTGCGGTATCATCTGCATAGAGGGCAAGCTGAACGTTGGGATGGCGAGGGATATCATTCGTGAATAATGAGTAAAGGATGGGAGAGAGCACGGACCCTTGCGGGACCCCGGCTCTAATGGGATGGGGGAGGGAGAGCGAACCTTCCACTCTGTAGCAAAAGCTTCTGTCACTGAGGAAATCCCTCAGTGTCAGGACAAGCCTGGTGGGCATACCCATAAGTTGGAGCTTATAGATAAGCCCATTGTGCCAGACCTTGTCGAAAGCCTTTGCTACGTCGAGGAAGATTGCACCTGTTGGAATTCCTTTCCCGAAGGTGGAGAAGCCATCTAAGATGTGTTCCGTGATACGGTGCACCTGGTGGACACAAGAGTGTCGGGCTCTAAAGCCAAATTGCTCGTCGATAAGAATCGAACTGGAGCTAAGGAATGAGTGGATGCGGGAGAGAAGGACGCGTTCGTACAGCTTGCCCATGGTGTTGAGCAGGCTGATTGGACGGTAGCTGGAAGGGAGAGGTCGGGGTTTCCCCGGTTTGTGGATACCGATGACAACAGCAGTTTTCCACGCCCCGGGGAAATGGCAGTTGGAGAGGGCAGAGTTGAAAATAGCAACTAGGATGAGAAGGAAAGTCTGAGGAAGGAATTTAAGGAGGTCGTTGGAGATACCGTCGGCACCTGGCGCCTTCCTTGGTCGTAGATCCCGGACAAGTTCCTGAATTTCCGACAGCGTTACGGGGGGAAGAGGAGGGTCGGAGGGGGGAAAATAATAGCCGAGCTCATCAAACGCTTTTATAGGTTCATCGCGTCTCTCACCTAGTGGGGATGCGGACGAGGTACACGCGAAACGGTGCGAAGCGAGACTCCTCCCCAGTCGACCGCACACGGCTACCTCTCTACTTATCTAACATGAATCGAATCGGCTCCGGCTCGCATGTTATTATGTTACCATTATAATACCATTGTAAGTTGTAATATTGATTTGTACATCCCCAGTATTGTTTGTTGTTTACGGAAACTTATTATTTATTAAGTTTATTTTGAAGGATGTTTTTATTTATTTTTTTATAAAAATGTTAACTAACTAATAAATATTCTTGCATTGGTTCCAGGAGGTGTTCCAATTGGCTGACAGGGCCGGGCCCAAGCCGCTACGCTACACGCTCTCAGATCAGATCAGATATAGAAGGTAAGCGTTTTATATTATATTATCGTACCTATATAAATATGTATATGGATGGGCCTTATTCTGCAAGTACAATTTTATATATGGTACAGCCACTGATGTTGGCATTATTGTTTGTTTGGGTTCACTTGTATCGATGGATTGATTGATTGATTGATTGATTGATTGATTGATTGACGTTGTGTGTGATTAAGGAAACCGAACACGCACCCACTCGGGTACATGTTTAGTTTGAACAATATGTTAGCCCTGAGAAGGGCTTTTTGATGTGCTTTGAACGCGCACTCGCGTATCGTAGTAGCAAGTTAGACAGACGACCACCCCCGCGGCGGCGCCCGCAGCCCGCAGCCCGCAGCCCGGTCGGCCGGTCGGTGCAGACGGCGACAGGCGGCAGCAAGCAAGCAAGCAGCCGCAAGCTGGAGTTGTTCGCTCGCTGATGTTTTGCGGCGGCGTGTCTCACTTTACTTCTTGGCGGCGGCCTTCTTAGCTGCGGGTTTCGCCTTGGGCGCGGCGGCTGCCTTCTTCGGTTTCGGAGCTTTTGGCTTCTTGGTCGGGGGCTTCGCGCTCTTCTTGGCCTTAGACGCGGCGGCTCCCTTGCCCTTGGCCGGGGTAGAGGGCTTCTTAGCCGCGGGCTTCTTCTTGGCGGCGGCCGCCTTTTTGTCCTTCGTAGCAGCAGCGGACTTCGGCTTCGAGGGAGAGGATGCCGCCGCGGCAGACTTTTTCGCCCTGCCGGAGGCCGCGGACGCGGTCGCCTTCTTCGCCTTGGCGGACGAAGCGGCGGAGGCGGCCTTGGTGGTAGACTTGGCGGCCGCGGGCTTCTTCGCGGAAGAAGATTTCGACTCGAGCTTGAACGAGCCGGATGCGCCCTTGCCCTTTGTCTGGATCAAGGCGCCGGATTCGACGGCGCTCTTCAGATATTTTCTGATGAACGGTGCCAATTTCTCGGCGTCCACTTTGTATTGGGCGGCGATGTACTTCTTGATCGCCTGCAGCGATGATCCGCTGCGCTCCTTCAACTCCTTGATGGCGCTGTTCACCATTTCGGACGTCTTCGGATGAGTCGGTTTCGCCTTGGGCTTCTTTGCTCCAGCCGCCGCGGAGGCCTTCGGCTTCTTCGCCGGTGTCGCCGGAGCGGGTGCGTCGGCAGCTACTGCGGTATCGGCCATTGTGTTTGTTGTTATTTATAATTAAACAAACAAAATTAAACGACAACACGCACAAAGCTAGCTAGCTTGAGCGATGAATGAGAGAACTAGGTATGTAACTGACTGAACGAACAGTGAGAACCGGCGCGCGACGCGGTGCAGAGTCTTCTGATAGCTCGGCGAGAGGGAGCCACGGTTTTATATAGAACGCGGCTTAACCGTAAAGGAGACCCTTATGTCGCGAGACGTTTTCTCGTAATAACACTTCCAACTTTTCACTTACTCGTGTATGATTAAACGTTTTTTTCTCATAATAAAGAGCTATATTAATATTTTATTAATCTTATATTGAATCATTATGAGTTTGTACATCTTGAATGTTAATCGGCAAGGTGGCGAGCCCGTCCGTGCGGCGGGTACCGAGGTTTATTTTCGGTATTACAGACGGTGCGTACCTCGGGTCAGTTTAAAAAGTGATTTTTCTTATTAAAACAACATATTCAGACAGTTATTAATCGACAGGTTGAAAGTGAAGATTCCTTACATGAAAATAACATAAGAACATCACGTGTATATCGTTTTGATGGTGTTATTTTGATGCGTTACATTCACTGTCGTAAAACACACACAGCCGCCGAGCGGCGGCGAAGGCTACCGATCAGCACTGACGGTGGTTGGTGCTGTGCTGCTGATGGACAATGATTAGGGAATAGTGGCCTATTTTCGTGTGAATCGTTAATATATAAATTGAATGATGACGGGGAACAAGGAACAATGTGATGCTGATATTACGAGTCTGCTTGTTAGTCGGGCAGTCGGGCAGTCGGGCGGAGCGATAATGCCTGGTTGGTGGTTGGTGGTTGTTGGTTGCCGGTTGCCGGTTGCCGGTTGCCGGTTGCCGGTTGCCGGTTGCCGGTTGCCGGTTGTTGGTGGTGGTGGTTGGTGGGAAGTGGAGTCGAGTGTTGAACCGGCGGAGCTGCAGCGGCTGCGGCGCAGTGCGCAGTGCAGAGTGCAGCCGGTGGCGGTGGTCGTTGTCGTTGTCGTTGGTTGTGGTGCTGTGGTGTGATAGGTACCTAGGTACATAGCAACGCATAGCCTGGCCTAGTCTAGCCCGGCGTCTATCAGATAATCATATATTATATCTGACGGTCGGTCGGTACGGTACGGTACGGTACGATGCGATGCGATACGATACGATACGATACGCCGCACCTCTCTAGCTAGACCTCTGTCTCGTTCGTCAACAAAATACCTAATCCAACCAACAGTGAATAGTCTATGATCATGTGCACGTACTCGTGTAATTATAATATTATGTACCTATATTAAACTCGCTCACCCGCTAGTCGTCGTCTAGAGTTATGTTAAGTTCATAGTTAACATAATATAAATTTATATGTCGTACGAGTACTAGTACCGTAGTACCTGACCTCTAACTCGATCTGAACTGATCGGCCGTTCGCGTACGTACGTAGTTTACGTACTTGTATGTATGTATGTATGTATGTACCTACCTACCTACCTATATGTAACTATGTATGCATATAATCGTGTAAGCAAGCAAAAAAAAAAAAAAAACTGGCTGGCTGGCTGGCTGGCTGGCTGGCTGGCTGGCTGACTGACTGACTGACTGACTGACTGACTGTCCGACCGACCGACCGACCGACTGATCTGTTTACCGATTGATTGATTGATTGACTGTCGCATTTGTTAGGAAACGTTTCGCTCAATAAGCAAACATCATGAACCATATGCGGCCCTGAAAAGGGCCTTTTTATTATGTCGCGTCGGCAGCGGTGAACGACTGGCTGCAAGCGAGCAAACGCAAGCGAATGCGAATGCGTTGCGAAGCAGCCAGCGCGCCCTCCGCACACCGCGCACATGGAGCGCGCGTTGCGCTCAACCACCGAAACCGTATAGGGTACGGCCCTGGCGTTTCAGAGCGTACACTACGTCCATCGCGGTGACGGTCTTCCTCTTGGCGTGTTCGGTGTAGGTGACCGCGTCACGGATCACGTTCTCTAGGAACACCTTCAGCACGCCGCGGGTCTCCTCGTAGATAAGACCGGAGATACGCTTCACGCCGCCTCTGCGAGCCAGACGACGGATGGCTGGCTTGGTGATGCCCTGGATGTTATCACGAAGCACTTTCCTGTGCCGCTTGGCACCTCCTTTCCCCAGGCCCTTTCCTCCCTTGCCGCGGCCAGTCATCTTGTAGCTTGTTTAGAGTTACTTTCAGATAATTAACAAACACACACACGGACACGACACGATAGCGCGCGTCGCGTTGTTTCCCGTACGAACGTAGCGGTTAATATGCGATGGTTTCGCACCGAGCTGCGCGTATTTATAGGCAACCGAGGCAGGCAGGCGAGCGGGCTGCGGGCGGACGGGTGTTCGACGTGGAGGGGAGATGTTTTGAGCGTGTTCGTTTCGTGGAGTTACAGTCTGAGAGAGATTTATTTATTTTAACGAGTTAATCAATCAATAAAGCAAGCATTTTGAGGTAAAAAAAAAATTATATATATATATAAATTATTAATAAAAAAAAAAAAAATAATGCGCACCACCGAATGAAATGAAATTATTTTTTGTTGTATAATATTGTGGTTCAAATTGTCCGTGTGCCTAATGCATCGCGCACACCGAGAACGCCAGTTGTCACTGTCTATCTAGCTAGCATGTATGTATGTATGTATGTATGTATATCATTATTGATTGCACATCGCTGCGTGCGCGCTGATTTTTAACTGCTGTTGTCTTAATTATAATTGGTGATTTCGATTGATTGACGTATCGTTTTAAAGAAAACTATATTCTATAATGTACTTGAATCATATGTGGCCCTGAAAAGGGCCTTTTGATATAATTAAACAACGGCGCGGGTGCAGCCAGCTTGCGGGCCGCGCGCAAGCGCGCGCCGTTGTTAATTTGGAGACAGCCTTAGGCGCGCTCTCCGCGGATCCTGCGCGCGAGCTGGATGTCTTTGGGCATGATGGTCACGCGCTTGGCGTGGATCGCGCACAGGTTGGTGTCCTCAAAGAGACCGACCAGGTACGCCTCGCTTGCCTCCTGGAGTGCCATGACGGCGGAGCTCTGGAAACGCAAGTCAGTCTTGAAGTCCTGGGCGATCTCACGCACGAGACGCTGGAACGGGAGCTTGCGGATCAAAAGTTCGGTACTCTTCTGGTAGCGACGGATCTCACGCAGAGCTACAGTTCCGGGCCTGTAACGATGGGGCTTCTTGACACCTCCCGTGGCCGGTGCGCTCTTGCGGGCAGCCTTGGTGGCGAGCTGTTTGCGGGGCGCCTTGCCACCGGTGGATTTACGAGCGGTCTGCTTCGTACGAGCCATGGCGTATTATTATTATTATTGTAATAACAACAATAAGTAAGAGTTACTAACTGACGACGATCGGCGGCCGAGTCGCGAGCGAGAATAAAACGCTGCCATTTTTTTTTTTTTTTTTTTTTTTTTTTTTTTTTTTTTTTTTTTTTTTGAGGGACCTACGTAGTTAGCCTCTGATGGCTTTGACTACTTCGCCGGAGAGAGGGCGGACTCCTGATGGGAGTCCACGCTAAAAGTGGGTTTTACACTAGCATGCCTAAGGGCGCCCCTATTGGGCCGACCTCGGACTTAGGACGCTAGGGGAGAAATTCAATCGAATTGGTTTTATGCTACAATACGCTTCGGAAATTTTACGTTAGACCAGACTGAGAAGAAGCGTCAAGAAACTCCATCTGGGTGTCGATTATGTGAATTAACCGGTACCGGTACCGGTGCAAAGTGGGGTCGCCCACGTGTAGGGTGAGCCGGGGGACGCCGACGCCTCCGCCGCCGCGGACGGAGACGTTGTGGTGTGTATGGATCTAAGCTGGTGTTGCCCTGTGAGACGGTTGGGCGACGAATATCTTCGCGGGCTGCGAGGGCAGCCGTGATAGTGTCATCGGTGTCGGTCAGTACGTGTCGGGGACGCCTGTTCCGAGAGGATACGCCCACGAGCGGGACGTAATTTACGGCATCGCGTAATAAGGGGTTAGGATGGTGAGGAGCGTTATTGAAGAACCGCCGAGAGGCATCCTTCATAAACTTGGCCACGGTTGGAAGACCGAGGTCGTCGTGAAGATCTAAGTTGCGCATGAACCACGGAGCGCCCGTGGCTCTGCGCAAGAATCGATTCTGCAGCACCTGGAATTGGTACAGAGCAGTCGAGTTCGCATGAGCGAAGACCACACTAGCGTAAGTTAGTATGGGGCGAACGCACGTCTTGTAAATTGTCATCTTATTTCTAAGCGACAGCTTACTGCGTTTGTTCAACAACGGATAGAGACGGCCTAGAATGAAGGCCGCGCGATTCCGGACACGCCTAATGTGTGGCCGGAAAAGCAATCGACGATCTAGGGTGACCCCTAGATATTTGACCTCGTTAGCCCACGGAATGGGGCTATCGTAGAGTCGAATAGAATTGTAGGAGGGACCTAACCAACTGAGACTGAGTTTCCGGCAAAAAAGCACAGCGGCGCTTTTCTCCGGATTCACTTCGATCCTCCAGAGCCTAAACCAACGACCTAACTCGTTGATGGCGTCCTGGAGGCGACCGTGTAGAACCGAGGGGCGGATAGAAGTCGTATAGATGGCGGTGTCATCAGCAAAAAGTGCATAATGAACATGCGGAACTCTAGGTATATCGTTTGTGAACAACGAAAAGAGAATTGGGGAGAGAACAGAGCCCTGCGGGACTCCGGCTCTGATCGGATGGGGAGACGAGTACGAGCCCTCCACTCTGTAGCGAAAGGTGCGGTTCGTGAGGAAATCTTGTATTATGAGTACAAGTCGGTCGGGTAGGTCTAGGGCATAGAGCTTGTAGATCAAGCCCTCATGCCAGACTTTGTCGAAAGCTTTCGCCACGTCGAGGAAGATCGCACCCGTCGGGGCTCTATTGCTAATCGTCCGTTGGATGTGCTCCGTCAGACGGTACACCTGTTGGACGCAAGAGTGCCTGGCTCGAAAGCCAAATTGCTCGTCGATAAGACAGCCCGAAGCGGATATATGATCCCAAATCCGGGCTAGGATGACACGCTCGAATAGCTTGCCGAGTGTCTTTAGGAGACTGATGGGGCGATAACTGCTAGCACTACTGCGGGGTTTGCCCGGCTTGTGAATACCGATAACATCGGCGGCTTTCCAGGAGGCTGGAAAGTGAGCATTCTCAAGAGCTACATTAAATATTACTACCAAAATGGTGAGTAACACATCGGGCAGCAGCTTCAGGACTCGGTTAGGAATGCCGTCAGCTCCCGGAGACTTTTTAACTTTAAGTGCCCTAACCAGTTCTTTGACCTCTAACAGTGAAACTACTTTTACGGTATCTACGGGGGCAGACTGCCCACGCCTCTCAACCTCGTTCAGCACCATGTCCAGGTGGATCGGGTCGATGGGATTGAGGCTGGGCGAACATTGGTTCTCGAGATTAACCGCCAGGCATTCGGCCTTTTCGTCGTCGTCGAAGGCTGGGGTCGGGTGATCAGAACGATCCAAAGGGGGCATAGAAGCTACGTTCTCCGACTTGAGAGATCTAGCCAGTTTCCAGTAGGCCAGATGACTGGGCTGTATCTCCTCGAGCAAACTATCCCAACGACCTCGCCTGAGCTCAGATATACGCCGTTTCAACTCGCGTTGAAGATAGCGCATCCGAGAACGGTTTTCGTCGGTAGGATAGGAGTCATAGGCTCTTTGTGCGGCATTCTTGGCCGTCTTTAACGATCTCACGTCCTCCGGCAGGTCCCAGCGTCGGTCGCCCTCGACCGGGACACGCTTGGAGGACTGACTGATAGCAGTGGTGAGATGGTTAGAGAAGGCCTCGATTGCCGCGTCGGTCTCGTCTGTTGTGGTAATATTGTCAGGGATCGATTTGAAGGTGTCTGACTCTACGTTAGCGAGAGCCCGTCCCAACCTCTCCCAGTCTATGATAGACTTGGTGAGGGGGGGACCGGTAGAAGAGGGGAGACCGAGTTGTAAAATAACCGGCCTGTGGTCGGAGTCGAGTTCGTGAGCCACCTCTATAGAACGCAGCCTCAGGGCTACGTTCTTTAGAAGAGCAATGTCCAGTATGTCAGGTTGATGCGCGGGATTGAAGGGGTAGTGAGTCGCCTCCATAGGCGCAATGATATCAAAATTCAAAACTTCGATTATCCGATCGAGCCTCCTGCCGTTTTGGTTACTAACCCTACAGTTCCAACGGATATGCTTCGCGTTGAGATCCCCGGCCAGAAGGACCGAGTCACCCATACTAAGTAAGGCTTGTACGTCTGTCAAAAGTAAGTCTTTCGTTGGTGAAAGGTAAACTGACGCGATGACGATCGGTCTGTGACCGGACATCGCCACGCGGCAGACTGACACTTCCATGTTAGTCAGTGGGGGCGGCGCCAGAGGAATGCAATGCAAAGATCGTTTATAGTACACTAAGGTGCCTCCAAATGAGGTTGCCCTATCGTTCCTAACTATATTGTAATTCGCGACCTTGGGGTCGCGACTAGCTGGCTTAAGAAAGGTCTCTTGAACTAAAAGAATGTCCAACTGGCGAGTGCGGAGGAAATCCGCCACCTCGCACCGTTGGTCTCGCAAGCCATTGGCGTTGAAATAGCCAATGTCTATCGCACAAGGCTTATACCTTTGTGGTGTGGTATCCATTAAAAGGATAAACTATTTCCTACCCGTATAGGCGCGAAGAGCGTCAAACAGGTGACGATGATCGTACGCGATGAAAAGGCACTCCTTTGGGTCCTTCGCATTCCGGAGCTTCGCAGCGAGCTGCGTGATTTCGTCAAAGTCGAAAGCATTGGCGAAGTCACTGACCACTGCGAAGTCCGACGAGAAGTCGACAAAGTTGGAAGCAGTGCGGGAAGGTGACGGTCTCGGTTGCACCGCAGGAGGGTGCGCGCGAGGCGTCACTGGTGCGGGCTGGTGCACCAAGGGTTTGGCCCAGGCGTTGCTAGGCGCAGCCGCCGGAGCCGGACCCCGGGACCCCAAAGCGGGGAAATGACGCGAATCAGACGCCGGAGGCCCCCGGGAAGCGGGGGCGGAAGACCGAGCCGCGCGCTGCGGGTGACTCGGGCCCGCTTTGCGGCCGCTGCGAGGAGCCTTGGGGCAACCGCGATAATTCGCAGTGTGTCCCACTGATCCGCACAGTATGCAGCTAGGCGGTTCGAGCGTGCCCGGCGTGCGGTCACAACCGGGAGTGCCGTGATCCCCGGTGCACTTGACACAGCGGGGCACGGCATGACAGAAACGGGAAGCGTGCCCGTACAACTGGCAGCGATGGCACTGACCTGGAGTACCACGCTTCCGAGGAGCTTCCACACGGATGCCAGACATCTGACAGATCCGCTGGACATTGAAGACCTTCTTCCCCTCCGGAGAGGAGTCGAGAACGACGAGCACCAAGTCGTATGGCTCCTTGGTGCGTGACCGGTACATTCGATGTACCTCACGGACAGGCAGGCCCTGAGCCTGCAGATCGTCCCTAATGAGCTCTGATTCGAGCTCTTTAGGGAGACCGCGAACGACAACTCTCAGCTGTCGCTCGTCCTCACGGGCGTACGTGTGGTACGCGACCTTGAGGTGACCGAGTTGGGACGTGAGCGCCCGGTGGTCGGCCTCGGATTGCGTCGACACCGAGATACCCTTGTCCGTATTGACGGCGGAGAGGAAGTTAATACGCCTCTCGCGCAGAAGACCGGAGATCTGTCCCCACGCCTTCTTGTCCTGAATGACAATCGGGGGCGGGCGGAGCCGCCGGGGGACAGCAGGCTGGGAAGCCTGTGACGAAGTTGCAGCTGGGATTGATGCAGGTGCAGAAGAAGTAGACGGAGGCTGGGGACTGCCAGCGACCGCGCGTGCCTGTTTAGGCGGCGGAGAAGAGGTGGAGGGGCCCGAAGGCACAACCGCGCCTTGATCGCGCGACTTGCGCTTCCGAGCTACGACCGTGAAGCCCTCGTCGTCGTCGGCGGCCTGTGCAACGGCAGGGTCCACGGACTCCTGACAGTCCATGGACAAATCGTCTTGCTCGGCCTCCGACGCCGCGCGGACACTAACGGGAGAGCCCACCTGCGAAGGGGCCGAAGAAACGGGCGAAAGGGAGCGAGGCGACTCGGCCTCGCTCCGAGCCGATGGGGAAGCCACCGGCGAATCCTCAGACAGAGAGGGACCGCGCGCTGAAGGCGCGCGGGGGAAGGGGGCGGAGTGCGACGAAGTGTCGCGGGGGGAGCGGGATCTATCCCGAGACGAAGTGGCTCCGGAAGGAGCGGACCTATGCTGTTCGACGCGGTCTAGAGCTTCAAGCTCCGACCGGGTCTCGACCACCATGCGACTCAATTGGGGGGCGGCTCCCGGATACCGTTTTGACAGAAGTGCCATAACGGTGGTCCAGGGGAGTTCGTCCACCGATCGAGACATCGCGGAAGTGAGTGCGCGCGATGTGATGTGCGATCGCGGTTCTGCGCTAATCTGAGCCTCCCCGCCGGGATAGGCGGGGAGATGAGTGGCCTACGTGAGCCCTAATATGGGCCCCGGTAATCTTATTGCCCGGGGGTGAGTGCCTACAACCCCTAGCAGCCTCGAGTTGCGAGACGCCGGCGACCCCCGGGGTCGGTCAACGCCAAACACAACAGGAGGAATAGGACTGTAGGATAGGGTAGGGTGGGAGGGAGACAGTTGGTGTCGACTATGCTATGGGCAAAGGCCGGTGGTTCCAACCCCGTCACAGATTGTTTTCCCCAGAAGGGGGAAAACGAGCGTCTGTGGCTCGCTCCGTACGATTCGTTATCACCGTTAGGTATCCTCGTACGACCACTACGGGCGTGGATTTTTCTAAAAACCCCGGGATTGAAACGAGACGCCTGTCCGGAAACCGCGTTGACCGAAGTCAACGAGACAGCCGGAGAGAGCGCCAGGAGCGCACAGCGTAGGACCTATCACTGGACGATAGGCCGCAACCGACTGACACTGGACGTCAGCCGTTACACTGTGCGAGTGAGACGAGAGATCGGAGAGCGTCGGAGGAGCGCGGGTCGGACCGAACGGACGTCTGACCGCTGCGCAGGCTCGAGCGCGAATCCAAAACGTAAATGTAAATCTAAAACGCTGCCAGTCCGGTCTTCGGCTTATATATAGAGTACGGAGGAGGGAGACGGAACACGTGGTGTGTATGGAGCGTTCGACCGAGAGAGAGCGAGAGAGAAGACACTATATATTCTCTCCCCCTCGCACACCGCACCGCTACCGCTTTTTTTTTTTTTTTTTTTTTTTTTTTTATTTATCATTACGAACGGATATACGTATAATATGCTTAGAAACTTTTAATACATACATACTTGGGTACTTCCATAGATACATCTCACAAATTATATCACAACGCGCGTCTGGATAATGGTTAAAGTATTTTTTAATTATTATTATTATTATTATTATTATTATTATTATTATTTTCGTGCTTGCTTGCACTTAAATACTTAGCTGTGTGAGTGTAGTGTAATATAGGTATAAAACAAATTAAATATCCTCGTCCATTAAGCAAGCAACAAGCAAGGACGAAATATGTATAAAAACAACATTAAGTGTGTTATTGTTTTTGTATGATATGACATCTGTCCAGTATCCAGGTGTATATGTAGGTAGGTAGGTAGGTAGGTAGGTAGGTAGGTAGGTATAGGTATAGGTATAGGTATAGGTTCGTTCGTTTGTTCGTTTGTTTGTTTGTTTGTCTACTCGTCCGACTGACCGGTTTGATAGGTTAGTTTGTTTGTTTGATTGATTGATTGATTGACATCACGTTAATAACGAGAAACACATGTATATCATGTTTTGAACGTATTTGTGGCCCTGAAAAGGGCCTTTTTGTTTGTGGCAAGCGGTCCGAGCGAGCATCTACAGATCCTCCCCACCGGGCCGAGTTGAGACGCGATCGCGATCGATCGGTCGTAACGCGGACACGGCGGGGCTAGGGCCCGCAGAGAGGCTTTACTTGGAGCTCGTGTACTTGGTGACGGCCTTGGTGCCCTCACTGACGGCGTGCTTGGCGAGCTCCCCGGGCAGCAACAGCCTGACCGAGGTCTGAACCTCCCTGCTGGTGATCGTCGACCTCTTGTTGTAGTGGGCGAGGCGGGACGCTTCGGCGGCGATGCGCTCGAAGATGTCGTTCACGAAAGAGTTCATGATGGACATCGCCTTACTGGAGATACCGGTGTCGGGGTGCACCTGCTTGAGCACCTTGTAGATGTAGATGGCGTAGCTCTCCTTCCTCTTGTGCTTCTTCTTTTTCTTGTCGGTCTTGGAGATGTTCTTTTGGGCTTTGCCGGATTTTTTGGCGGCCTTACCGCTGGTCTTCGGTGGCATGTTGTAGAGATTAGTTGGTGTTGTCGCGGTTTATAACAAACAAACACGGCTTCACTGTACAGCTGGCTACAAAATTTTGCCGTGCCGCCGCGCCGCCGCCCTTTTTGTCAGTGCGGCGGCAACGTAATAGACTAACGACCGTCGAGCGGTGCGCGACTCTCTCGGCCAATGGCGTGCGAGCGTGCGTACACCACCGCGCCGTCGCTGCCGCGGGAGAGAGGGAATCTTACTACCGTCCACCGATGAGAGGGCAGCGAGCGAGCGAGAGAGAGAGAGAGAGAGAGATAGATAGATATATATAGGTAGTTAGAAAACAGTAACAATGAAAAATAAATAAATAAATATACCGTGGTTGTATGCAAAACTATGTGTAATTGTAACCATAATAATTATCTATTAATCATCAGACTGTTTGTGTGTTGCAATAGGTACATGTGGGTGTATGTATACCTACCACCTACCTACCCAATTCGGGCTACCGAAACCTAATCAAAACGAACCTAACGTTTACAAACCTAACTTTGTCGGACCCAGCACATAAACACGATCGGTAACATCAAGGCAGGTTATTAGGTTAGGATGGGTTCGGTCCGATGTAAAAAAAATGATTTTTTTTTTTTTTTTTTTCGTCAACCTAACCTAACCTAACCTAACCTAACGTTTACAAACCTAACTTTGTCGGACCCAACACATAAGTAAACACGATCGGTCGGTAACATAACATCGGGGCAGGTTAGGTTAGGTTAGGTTAGGTTAGGTTCGATATTATTATTATTATTATTATTATTATTATTATTATTATTATTATTATTTTTTTTTTTTGTCAACCTAACCTAACATAACATAATTTATTATAATTATTATTTACACGACCGGTGACATCATCGGGCACTAGTTTTATGTCGAACTCGAACGTACCATAGAGTTATTAAATACTTATGTATATATTATATTGATATTTCGGCAAGGCTAGGCTAGGCCAACCTAGGTTAGACGCTAGGTAAACCGGATAAGGTTTACGAAGCCGATTCGACCCATACGTACGTACATACATACATACATACATACATACATACATACATACGTACGTACGTACGGCTCGACAATTTCGGGATGTTTTGGTGGCGGCGCAAAAGCGCGGGGTGCCGGGGTGGTGAGTGAGCATACCATACGAACTCCTTTTTCTTTTTTTTTTATTGTACGATTGATTGATTGATTGGTGATACGACGTCACGTATTAAGCGAAACTGATATATTATTTTACTTCGAATCATATTGTGGCCCTGAAAAGGGCCTTTTGTCATCCCGCGGACGCGGTCCAAGCTTGCGCCCTGGCGCGGCGTAAGAGTCCCTCCTGCGCGCGCGGGGTGGCAGCCACCTGCCACCCCACCAGCACGAGGAAGGAGACTCCCAACGAGGCAGCCAGACGTTGCATTGCACCACGGCCGCTTGCTGGCTGGCGATTGATTGCGTAGTGGTGCTGTTTAAGCCTTCTTCTCGGTCTTCTTCGGCAAGAGTACGGCCTGGATGTTCGGCAGTACACCTCCCTGGGCGATGGTGACACCGGACAGGAGCTTGTTCAGCTCCTCGTCGTTGCGGATCGCCAGTTGCAGATGCCTCGGGATGATCCTGGTCTTCTTGTTGTCGCGAGCGGCGTTGCCGGCCAACTCGAGGACCTCAGCCGCCAGGTATTCCATAACGGCCGCGAGGTACACCGGGGCGCCGGCACCGACGCGCTCGGCGTAGTTACCCTTGCGCAACAGCCTGTGGATACGGCCGACGGGGAACTGGAGTCCGGCACGGTTGGAGCGAGACTTTGCCTTTCCCTTAACCTTGCCGCCCTTGCCGCGTCCAGACATGTTTAATAAAGAGTTATTAACGACCACGGAAACACGAAACAAAATAACGCGTCAGACAGCGAGCGCGTCCGAATAACGTTTAAATAATAGCCTTTTTTTTTTTTTTTTTTTTTTTTTTGAGGGACCTACGTAGTTAGCCTCTGATGGCTTTGACTACTTCGCCGGAGAGAGGGCGGACTCCTGATGGGAGTCCACGCTAAAAGTGGGTTTTACACTAGCATGCCTAAGGGCGCCCCTATTGGGCCGACCTCGGACTTAGGACGCTAGGGGAGAATTTCAATCGAATTGGTTTTATGCTACAATACGCTTCGGAAATTTACGTTAGACCAGACTGAGAAGAAGCGTCAAGAAACTCCATCTGGGTGTCGATTATGTGAATTAACCGGTACCGGTACCGGTGCAAAGTGGGGTCGCCCACGTGTAGGGTGAGCCGGGGGACGCCGACGCCTCCGCCGCCGCGGACGGAGACGTTGTGGTGTGTATGGATCTAAGCTGGTGTTGCCCTGTGAGACGGTTGGGCGACGAATATCTTCGCGGGCTGCGAGGGCAGCCGTGATAGTGTCATCGGTGTCGGTCAGTACGTGTCGGGGACGCCTGTTCCGAGAGGATACGCCCACGAGCGGGACGTAATTTACGGCATCGCGTAATAAGGGGTTAGGATGGTGAGGAGCGTTATTGAAGAACCGCCGAGAGGCATCCTTCATAAACTTGGCCACGGTTGGAAGACCGAGGTCGTCGTGAAGATCTAAGTTGCGCATGAACCACGGAGCGCCCGTGGCTCTGCGCAAGAATCGATTCTGCAGCACCTGGAATTGGTACAGAGCAGTCGAGTTCGCATGAGCGAAGACCACACTAGCGTAAGTTAGTATGGGGCGAACGCACGTCTTGTAAATTGTCATCTTATTTCTAAGCGACAGCTTACTGCGTTTGTTCAACAACGGATAGAGACGGCCTAGAATGAAGGCCGCGCGATTCCGGACACGCCTAATGTGTGGCCGGAAAAGCAATCGACGATCTAGGGTGACCCCTAGATATTTGACCTCGTTAGCCCACGGAATGGGGCTATCGTAGAGTCGAATAGAATTGTAGGAGGGACCTAACCAACTGAGACTGAGTTTCCGGCAAAAAAGCACAGCGGCGCTTTTCTCCGGATTCACTTCGATCCTCCAGAGCCTAAACCAACGACCTAACTCGTTGATGGCGTCCTGGAGGCGACCGTGTAGAACCGAGGGGCGGATAGAAGTCGTATAGATGGCGGTGTCATCAGCAAAAAGTGCATAATGAACATGCGGAACTCTAGGTATATCGTTTGTGAACAACGAAAAGAGAATTGGGGAGAGAACAGAGCCCTGCGGGACTCCGGCTCTGATCGGATGGGGAGACGAGTACGAGCCCTCCACTCTGTAGCGAAAGGTGCGGTTCGTGAGGAAATCTTGTATTATGAGTACAAGTCGGTCGGGTAGGTCTAGGGCATAGAGCTTGTAGATCAAGCCCTCATGCCAGACTTTGTCGAAAGCTTTCGCCACGTCGAGGAAGATCGCACCCGTCGGGGCTCTATTGCTAATCGTCCGTTGGATGTGCTCCGTCAGACGGTACACCTGTTGGACGCAAGAGTGCCTGGCTCGAAAGCCAAATTGCTCGTCGATAAGACAGCCCGAAGCGGATATATGATCCCAAATCCGGGCTAGGATGACACGCTCGAATAGCTTGCCGAGTGTCTTTAGGAGACTGATGGGGCGATAACTGCTAGCACTACTGCGGGGTTTGCCCGGCTTGTGAATACCGATAACATCGGCGGCTTTCCAGGAGGCTGGAAAGTGAGCATTCTCAAGAGCTACATTAAATATTACTACCAAAATGGTGAGTAACACATCGGGCAGCAGCTTCAGGACTCGGTTAGGAATGCCGTCAGCTCCCGGAGACTTTTTAACTTTAAGTGCCCTAACCAGTTCTTTGACCTCTAACAGAGAAACTACTTTTACTGTATCTACGGGGGCAGACTGCCCACGCCTCTCAACCTCGTTCAGCACCATGTCCAGGTGGATCGGGTCGATGGGATTGAGGCTGGGCGAACATTGGTTCTCGAGATTAACCGCCAGGCATTCGGCCTTCTCGTCGTCATCGAAGGCTGGGGTCGGGTGATCAGAACGATCCAAAGGGGGCATAGAAGCTACGTTCTCCGACTTGAGAGATCTAGCCAGTTTCCAGTAGGCCAGATGACTGGGCTGTATCTCCTCGAGCAAACTATCCCAACGACCTCGCCTGAGCTCAGATATACGCCGTTTCAACTCGCGTTGAAGATAGCGCATCCGAGAACGGTTTTCGTCGGTAGGATAGGAGTCATAGGCTCTTTGTGCGGCATTCTTGGCCGTCTTTAACGATCTCACGTCCTCCGGCAGGTCCCAGCGTCGGTCGCCCTCGACCGGGACACGCTTGGAGGACTGACTGATAGCAGTGGTGAGATGGTTAGAGAAGGCCTCGATTGCCGCGTCGGTCTCGTCTGTTGTGGTAATATTGTCAGGGATCGATTTGAAGGTGTCTGACTCTACGTTAGCGAGAGCCCGTCCCAACCTCTCCCAGTCTATGATAGACTTGGTGAGGGGGGGACCGGTAGAAGAGGGGAGACCGAGTTGTAAAATAACCGGCCTGTGGTCGGAGTCGAGTTCGTGAGCCACCTCTATAGAACGCAGCCTCAGGGCTACGTTCTTTAGAAGAGCAATGTCCAGTATGTCAGGTTGATGCGCGGGATTGAAGGGGTAGTGAGTCGCCTCCATAGGCGCAATGATATCAAAATTCAAAACTTCGATTATCCGATCGAGCCTCCTGCCGTTTTGGTTACTAACCCTACAGTTCCAACGGATATGCTTCGCGTTGAGATCCCCGGCCAGAAGGACCGAGTCACCCATACTAAGTAAGGCTTGTACGTCTGTCAAAAGTAAGTCTTTCGTTGGTGAAAGGTAAACTGACGCGATGACGATCGGTCTGTGACCGGACATCGCCACGCGGCAGACTGACACTTCCATGTTAGTCAGTGGGGGCGGCGCCAGAGGAATGCAATGCAAAGATCGTTTATAGTACACTAAGGTGCCTCCAAATGAGGTTGCCCTATCGTTCCTAACTATATTGTAATTCGCGACCTTGGGGTCGCGACTAGCTGGCTTAAGAAAGGTCTCTTGAACTAAAAGAATGTCCAACTGGCGAGTGCGGAGGAAATCCGCCACCTCGCACCGTTGGTCTCGCAAGCCATTGGCGTTGAAATAGCCAATGTCTAGCGCACAAGGCTTATACCTTTGTGGTGTGGTATCCATTAAAAGGATAAACTATTTCCTACCCGTATAGGCGCGAAGAGCGTCAAACAGGTGACGATGATCGTACGCGATGAAAAGGCACTCCTTTGGGTCCTTCGCATTCCGGAGCTTTGCAGCGAGCTGCGTGATTTCGTCAAAGTCGAAAGCATTGGCGAAGTCACTGACCACTGCGAAGTCCGACGAGAAGTCGACAAAGTTGGAAGCAGTGCGGGAAGGTGACGGTCTCGGTTGCACCGCAGGAGGGTGCGCGCGAGGCGTCACTGGTGCGGGCTGGTGCACCAAGGGTTTGGCCCAGGCGTTGCTAGGCGCAGCCGCCGGAGCCGGACCCCGGGACCCCAAAGCGGGGAAATGACGCGAATCAGACGCCGGAGGCCCCCGGGAAGCGGGGGCGGAAGACCGAGCCGCGCGCTGCGGGTGACTCGGGCCCGCTTTGCGGCCGCTGCGAGGAGCCTTGGGGCAACCGCGATAATTCGCAGTGTGTCCCACTGATCCGCACAGTATGCAGCTAGGCGGTTCGAGCGTGCCCGGCGTGCGGTCACAACCGGGAGTGCCGTGATCCCCGGTGCACTTGACACAGCGGGGCACGGCATGACAGAAACGGGAAGCGTGCCCGTACAACTGGCAGCGATGGCACTGACCTGGAGTACCACGCTTCCGAGGAGCTTCCACACGGATGCCAGACATCTGACAGATCCGCTGGACATTGAAGACCTTCTTCCCCTCCGGAGAGGAGTCGAGAACGACGAGCACCAAGTCGTATGGCTCCTTGGTGCGTGACCGGTACATTCGATGTACCTCACGGACAGGCAGGCCCTGAGCCTGCAGATCGTCCCTAATGAGCTCTGATTCGAGCTCTTTAGGGAGACCGCGAACGACAACTCTCAGCTGTCGCTCGTCCTCACGGGCGTACGTGTGATACGCGACCTTGAGGTGACCGAGTTGGGACGTGAGCGCCCGGTGGTCGGCCTCGGATTGCGTCGACACCGAGATACCCTTGTCCGTATTGACGGCGGAGAGGAAGTTAATACGCCTCTCGCGCAGAAGACCGGAGATCTGTCCCCACGCCTTCTTGTCCTGGATGACAATCGGGGGCGGGCGGAGCCGCCGGGGGACAGCAGGCTGGGAAGCCTGTGACGAAGTTGCAGCTGGGATTGATGCAGGTGCAGAAGAAGTAGACGGAGGCTGGGGACTGCCAGCGACCGCGCGTGCCTGTTTAGGCGGCGGAGAAGAGGTGGAGGGGCCCGAAGGCACAACCGCGCCTTGATCGCGCGACTTGCGCTTCCGAGCTACGACCGTGAAGCCCTCGTCGTCGTCGGCGGCCTGTGCAACGGCAGGGTCCACGGACTCCTGACAGTCCATGGACAAATCGTCTTGCTCGGCCTCCGACGCCGCGCGGACACTAACGGGAGAGCCCACCTGCGAAGGGGCCGAAGAAACGGGCGAAAGGGAGCGAGGCGACTCGGTCTCGCTCCGAGCCGATGGGGAAGCCACCGGCGAATCCTCAGACAGAGAGGGACCGCGCGCTGAAGGCGCGCGGGGCAAGGGGGCGGAGTGCGACGAAGTGTCGCGGGGGGAGCGGGATCTATCCCGAGACGAAGTGGCTCCGGAAGGAGCGGACCTATGCTGTTCGACGCGGTCTAGAGCTTCAAGCTCCGACCGGGTCTCGACCACCATGCGACTCAATTGGGGGGCGGCTCCCGGATACCGTTTTGACAGAAGTGCCATAACGGTGGTCCAGGGGAGTTCGTCCACCGATCGAGACATCGCGGAAGTGAGTGCGCGCGATGTGATGTGCGATCGCGGTTCTGCGCTAATCTGAGCCTCCCCGCCGGGATAGGCGGGGAGATGAGTGGCCTACGTGAGCCCTAATATGGGCCCCGGTAATCTTATTGCCCGGGGGTGAGTGCCTACAACCCCTAGCAGCCTCGAGTTGCGAGACGCCGGCGACCCCCGGGGTCGGTCAACGCCAAACACAACAGGAGGAATAGGACTGTAGGATAGGGTAGGGTGGGAGGGAGACAGTTGGTGTCGACTATGCTATGGGCAAAGGCCGGTGGTTCCAACCCCGTCACAGATTGTTTTCCCCAGAAGGGGGAAAACGAGCGTCTGTGGCTCGCTCCGTACGATTCGTTATCACCGTTAGGTATCCTCGTACGACCACTACGGGCGTGGATTTTTCTAAAAACCCCGGGATTGAGACGAGACGCCTGTCCGGAAACCGCGTTGACCGAAGTCAACGAGACAGCCGGAGAGAGCGCCAGGAGCGCACAGCGTAGGACCTATCACTGGACGATAGGCCGCAACCGACTGACACTGGACGTCAGCCGTTACACTGTGCGAGTGAGACGAGAGATCGGAGAGCGTCGGAGGAGCGCGGGTCGGACCGAACGGACGTCTGACCGCTGCGCAGGCTCGAGCGCGAATGCGATGGTTTCGTTTTTTTTTTTTTTTTTTTTTTTTTTTTTTTTTTGAGGGACCTACGTAGTTAGCCTCTGATGGCTTTGACTACTTCGCCGGAGAGAGGGCGGACTCCTGATGGGAGCCCACGCTAAAAGTGGGTTTTACACTAGCATGCCTAAGGGCGCCCCTATTGGGCCGACCTCGGACTTAGGACGCTAGGGGAGAATTTCAATCGAATTGGTTTTATGCTACAATACGCTTCGGAAATTTTACGTTAGACCAGACTGAGAAGAAGCGTCAAGAAACTCCATCTGGGTGTCGATTATGTGAATTAACCGGTACCGGTACCGGTGCAAAGTGGGGTCGCCCACGTGTAGGGTGAGCCGGGGGACGCCGACGCCTCCGCCGCCGCGGACGGAGACGTTGTGGTGTGTATGGATCTAAGCTGGTGTTGCCCTGTGAGACGGTTGGGCGACGAATATCTTCGCGGGCTGCGAGGGCAGCCGTGATAGTGTCATCGGTGTCGGTCAGTACGTGTCGGGGACGCCTGTTCCGAGAGGATACGCCCACGAGCGGGACGTAATTTACGGCATCGCGTAATAAGGGGTTAGGATGGTGAGGAGCGTTATTGAAGAACCGCCGAGAGGCATCCTTCATAAACTTGGCCACGGTTGGAAGACCGAGGTCGTCGTGAAGATCTAAGTTGCGCATGAACCACGGAGCGCCCGTGGCTCTGCGCAAGAATCGATTCTGCAGCACCTGGAATTGGTACAGAGCAGTCGAGTTCGCATGAGCGAAGACCACACTAGCGTAAGTTAGTATGGGGCGAACGCACGTCTTGTAAATTGTCATCTTATTTCTAAGCGACAGCTTACTGCGTTTGTTCAACAACGGATAGAGACGGCCTAGAATGAAGGCCGCGCGATTCCGGACACGCCTAATGTGTGGCCGGAAAAGCAATCGACGATCTAGGGTGACCCCTAGATATTTGACCTCGTTAGCCCACGGAATGGGGCTATCGTAGAGTCGAATAGAATTGTAGGAGGGACCTAACCAACTGAGACTGAGTTTCCGGCAAAAAAGCACAGCGGCGCTTTTCTCCGGATTCACTTCGATCCTCCAGAGCCTAAACCAACGACCTAACTCGTTGATGGCGTCCTGGAGGCGACCGTGTAGAACCGAGGGGCGGATAGAAGTCGTATAGATGGCGGTGTCATCAGCAAAAAGTGCATAATGAACATGCGGAACTCTAGGTATATCGTTTGTGAACAACGAAAAGAGAATTGGGGAGAGAACAGAGCCCTGCGGGACTCCGGCTCTGATCGGATGGGGAGACGAGTACGAGCCCTCCACTCTGTAGCGAAAGGTGCGGTTCGTGAGGAAATCTTGTATTATGAGTACAAGTCGGTCGGGTAGGTCTAGGGCATAGAGCTTGTAGATCAAGCCCTCATGCCAGACTTTGTCGAAAGCTTTCGCCACGTCGAGGAAGATCGCACCCGTCGGGGCTCTATTGCTAATCGTCCGTTGGATGTGCTCCGTCAGACGGTACACCTGTTGGACGCAAGAGTGCCTGGCTCGAAAGCCAAATTGCTCGTCGATAAGACAGCCCGAAGCGGATATATGATCCCAAATCCGGGCTAGGATGACACGCTCGAATAGCTTGCCGAGTGTCTTTAGGAGACTGATGGGGCGATAACTGCTAGCACTACTGCGGGGTTTGCCCGGCTTGTGAATACCGATAACATCGGCGGCTTTCCAGGAGGCTGGAAAGTGAGCATTCTCAAGAGCTACATTAAATATTACTACCAAAATGGTGAGTAACACATCGGGCAGCAGCTTCAGGACTCGGTTAGGAATGCCGTCAGCTCCCGGAGACTTTTTAACTTTAAGTGCCCTAACCAGTTCTTTGACCTCTAACAGAGAAACTACTTTTACTGTATCTACGGGGGCAGACTGCCCACGCCTCTCAACCTCGTTCAGCACCATGTCCAGGTGGATCGGGTCGATGGGATTGAGGCTGGGCGAACATTGGTTCTCGAGATTAACCGCCAGGCATTCGGCCTTCTCGTCGTCATCGAAGGCTGGGGTCGGGTGATCAGAACGATCCAAAGGGGGCATAGAAGCTACGTTCTCCGACTTGAGAGATCTAGCCAGTTTCCAGTAGGCCAGATGACTGGGCTGTATCTCCTCGAGCAAACTATCCCAACGACCTCGCCTGAGCTCAGATATACGCCGTTTCAACTCGCGTTGAAGATAGCGCATCCGAGAACGGTTTTCGTCGGTAGGATAGGAGTCATAGGCTCTTTGTGCGGCATTCTTGGCCGTCTTTAACGATCTCACGTCCTCCGGCAGGTCCCAGCGTCGGTCGCCCTCGACCGGGACACGCTTGGAGGACTGACTGATAGCAGTGGTGAGATGGTTAGAGAAGGCCTCGATTGCCGCGTCGGTCTCGTCTGTTGTGGTAATATTGTCAGGGATCGATTTGAAGGTGTCTGACTCTACGTTAGCGAGAGCCCGTCCCAACCTCTCCCAGTCTATGATAGACTTGGTGAGGGGGGGACCGGTAGAAGAGGGGAGACCGAGTTGTAAAATAACCGGCCTGTGGTCGGAGTCGAGTTCGTGAGCCACCTCTATAGAACGCAGCCTCAGGGCTACGTTCTTTAGAAGAGCAATGTCCAGTATGTCAGGTTGATGCGCGGGATTGAAGGGGTAGTGAGTCGCCTCCATAGGCGCAATGATATCAAAATTCAAAACTTCGATTATCCGATGGAGCCTCCTGCCGTTTTGGTTACTAACCCTACAGTTCCAACGGATATGCTTCGCGTTGAGATCCCCGGCCAGAAGGACCGAGTCACCCATACTAAGTAAGGCTTGTACGTCTGTCAAAAGTAAGTCTTTCGTTGGTGAAAGGTAAACTGACGCGATGACGATCGGTCTGTGACCGGACATCGCCACGCGGCAGACTGACACTTCCATGTTAGTCAGTGGGGGCGGCGCCAGAGGAATGCAATGCAAAGATCGTTTATAGTACACTAAGGTGCCTCCAAATGAGGTTGCCCTATCGTTCCTAACTATATTGTAATTCGCGACCTTGGGGTCGCGACTAGCTGGCTTAAGAAAGGTCTCTTGAACTAAAAGAATGTCCAACTGGCGAGTGCGGAGGAAATCCGCCACCTCGCACCGTTGGTCTCGCAAGCCATTGGCGTTGAAATAGCCAATGTCTAGCGCACAAGGCTTATACCTTTGTGGTGTGGTATCCATTAAAAGGATAAACTATTTCCTACCCGTATAGGCGCGAAGAGCGTCAAACAGGTGACGATGATCGTACGCGATGAAAAGGCACTCCTTTGGGTCCTTCGCATTCCGGAGCTTCGCAGCGAGCTGCGTGATTTCGTCAAAGTCGAAAGCATTGGCGAAGTCACTGACCACTGCGAAGTCCGACGAGAAGTCGACAAAGTTGGAAGCAGTGCGGGAAGGTGACGGTCTCGGTTGCACCGCAGGAGGGTGCGCGCGAGGCGTCACTGGTGCGGGCTGGTGCACCAAGGGTTTGGCCCAGGCGTTGCTAGGCGCAGCCGCCGGAGCCGGACCCCGGGACCCCAAAGCGGGGAAATGACGCGAATCAGACGCCGGAGGCCCCCGGGAAGCGGGGGCGGAAGACCGAGCCGCGCGCTGCGGGTGACTCGGGCCCGCTTTGCGGCCGCTGCGAGGAGCCTTGGGGCAACCGCGATAATTCGCAGTGTGTCCCACTGATCCGCACAGTATGCAGCTAGGCGGTTCGAGCGTGCCCGGCGTGCGGTCACAACCGGGAGTGCCGTGATCCCCGGTGCACTTGACACAGCGGGGCACGGCATGACAGAAACGGGAAGCGTGCCCGTACAACTGGCAGCGATGGCACTGACCTGGAGTACCACGCTTCCGAGGAGCTTCCACACGGATGCCAGACATCTGACAGATCCGCTGGACATTGAAGACCTTCTTCCCCTCCGGAGAGGAGTCGAGAACGACGAGCACCAAGTCGTATGGCTCCTTGGTGCGTGACCGGTACATTCGATGTACCTCACGGACAGGCAGGCCCTGAGCCTGCAGATCGTCCCTAATGAGCTCTGATTCGAGCTCTTTAGGGAGACCGCGAACGACAACTCTCAGCTGTCGCTCGTCCTCACGGGCGTACGTGTGGTACGCGACCTTGAGGTGACCGAGTTGGGACGTGAGCGCCCGGTGGTCGGCCTCGGATTGCGTCGACACCGAGATACCCTTGTCCGTATTGACGGCGGAGAGGAAGTTAATACGCCTCTCGCGCAGAAGACCGGAGATCTGTCCCCACGCCTTCTTGTCCTGAATGACAATCGGGATGGTTTCGCACCGAGCTGCGCGTATTTATAGGCAACCGAGGCAGGCAGGCGAGCGGGCTGCGGGCGGACGGGTGTTCGACGTGGCGGGGAGATGTTTTGAGCGTGTTCGTTTCGTGGAGTTACAGTCTGAGAGAGATTTATTTATTTTAACGAGTTAATCAATCAACAAAGCAAGCATTTTGAGGTAAAAAAAAAAATTATATATATATATATAAATTATTAATAAAAAAAATAATAATAATAATGCGCACCACCGAATGAAATGAAATTATTTTTTGTTGTATAATATTGTGGTTCAAATTGTCCGTGTGCCTAATGCATCGCGCACACCGAGAACGCCAGTTGTCACTGTCTATCTAGCTAGCATGTATGTATGTATGTATGTATGTATGTATATCATTATTGATTGCACATCGCTGCGTGCGCGCTGATTTTTAACTGCTGTTGTCTTAATAAAATTATAATTGGTGATTTCGATTGATTGACGTATCGTTTTAAAGAAAACTATATTCTATAATGTACTTGAATCATATGTGGCCCTGAAAAGGGCCTTTTGATATAATTAAACAACGGCGCGGGTGCAGCCAGCTTGCGGGCCGCGCGCAAGCGCGCGCCGTTGTTAATTTGGAGACAGCCTTAGGCGCGCTCTCCGCGGATCCTGCGCGCGAGCTGGATGTCTTTGGGCATGATGGTCACGCGCTTGGCGTGGATCGCGCACAGGTTGGTGTCCTCAAAGAGACCGACCAGGTACGCCTCGCTTGCCTCCTGGAGTGCCATGACGGCGGAGCTCTGGAAACGCAAGTCAGTCTTGAAGTCCTGGGCGATCTCACGCACGAGACGCTGGAACGGGAGCTTGCGGATCAAAAGTTCGGTACTCTTCTGGTAGCGACGGATCTCACGCAGAGCTACAGTTCCGGGCCTGTAACGATGGGGCTTCTTGACACCTCCCGTGGCCGGTGCGCTCACTTGGGTACTTCCATAGATACATCTCACAAATTATATCACAACGCGCGTCTGGATAATGGTTAAAGTATTTTTTAATTATTATTATTATTATTATTATTTTCGTGCTTGCTTGCACTTAAATACTTAGCTGTGTGAGTGTAGTGTAATATAGGTATAAAACAAATTAAATATCTCTCGTCCATTAAGCAAGCAACAAGCAAGGACGAAATATGTATAACAACAACATTAAGTGTGTTATTTGTCCAGTATCCAGGTTTATATGTAGGTAGGTAGGTAGGTATAGGTGTTACTGTTTAACACTTAAATAATGTAACGACAACTAAAAACGTGGACTGTATAAACATAGATCGCTGATTTTGATTTGACTCGAGGAAGTATATCTACAATGATTCTACTGTTGACTGTGAATAGCTTTAGTAAGTTACAGATGACTCTAATTTTAATAACTACTTTGAAACGGAAACGACTCTAATACGCGAACGACTCTAATACACGAACAAGACTAATACACGAACGGGCTAACACACTAACTGACTGACTGGGAACTATGGGGAACTATCTTTAAGAGAGAAGTGAAACGCACAAATTTTTTCCGACGACTACCACTTTAATTCCCTTAACAGCTATTGTATACACTTTCCACCTTAACCCTTCTACTTAATTAAACATCAGTGCGCATGCGCGCCCCCGCGGACTCTTCCCTCTCTATCGCTCGACATATACACTTGACGCCTCCCACCTTTGACCTATCATTCGAGTCTGCGGGCGCGCTCAAGCTTATTAAAGGGACAACACATTTAGCTTTTATTTACATCAGTTCGGGTAATAGTCTAGGGACTTATGTACTAATTTATTGATACATACATTTCTTATAACTAGACTTAACATTATTACACTTCTAACAGTTCTGCCGTTAACAATAGGTATAGGTTCGTTCGTTTGTTTGTTTGTTTACTCGTCCGACTGACCGGTTTGATAGGTTAGGTACATATTGTTTGTTTGTTTGTTTGATTGATTGACATCACGTTAATAACGAGAAACACATGTATATCATGTTTTGAACGTATTTGTGGCCCTGAAAAGGGCCTTTTTGTTTGTGGCAAGCGGTCCGAGCGAGCATCTATAGATCCTCCCCACCGGGCCGAGTTGAGACGCGATCGCGATCGATCGGTCGTAACGCGGACACGGCGGGGCTAGGGCCCGCAGAGAGGCTTTACTTGGAGCTCGTGTACTTGGTGACGGCCTTGGTGCCCTCACTGACGGCGTGCTTGGCGAGCTCCCCGGGCAGCAACAGCCTGACCGAGGTCTGCACCTCCCTGCTGGTGATCGTCGACCTCTTGTTGTAGTGGGCGAGGCGGGACGCTTCGGCGGCGATGCGCTCGAAGATGTCGTTCACGAAAGAGTTCATGATGGACATCGCCTTACTGGAGATACCGGTGTCGGGGTGCACCTACTTGAGCACCTTGTAGATGTAGATGGCGTAGCTCTCCTTCCTCTTGTGCTTCTTCTTTTTCTTGTCGGTCTTGGAGATGTTCTTTTGGGCTTTGCCGGATTTTTGGCGGCCTTACCGCTGGTCTTCGGTGGCATGTTGTAGAGATTAGTTGGTGTTGTCGCGGTTTATAACAAACAAACACGGCTTCACTGTACAGCTGGCTGCGCGAGTGATTTACAAAATTTTGCCGTGCCGATCGATCAGAGGTCGTCTCACACGCCACCTCGCGAGCGTAGCGAGCGAGGGGGGGTGTGGGGGGAGCTTGTCAGCACTGGATGTGCTCTGAAGCTGGTGGCGGGTCGCGGTCCATAACTATGGGCCGGGCTTTAGTAGGCTCTTTTGGAGCCTTTTCTTGATTTCTTTGTCTTGATTTTGTTTTCCTTAGCCGGCGGGTGGCGAGTCGGCGTAATGGATGGCTCACTTTGCAGCGTGCCGTCCATATACTTGCCGTCTACGTAGTCCTTGATTTGGAGGAATTCTCGTTCCGTTTTCGGTGCGTAGAATATGGCATCTTCTCCCATTTCTCGTATGCGAGGGTAGAACCCTAGATCTTCCGTTAGCCGTTCATAGTGCGTCCGCCAGTCTGGGAGGTCGTACACCATTATGAACGGGAATGGACCTTCGGGCCCGTAAGCGTTCTCCGGTATTAGTGAGGGCTGTCGCTGCTCTATAGGCGTTGTGTAGTTGTCTGGTGTGGGCTCTGTAGCGGGCGCAGTGGTACTGGTTTGTGGCGGCTCGGGTTGCGTGTTCGGCGGCGGAGTGTCGGCGTCTGGCACGGGCATTCGGGCTCGTGCGCTTGCGGGTTCTTGGGGCGGTGCTGGAGTGGTTTCCGGCGACGGAGCACATCGCACGGGCACTTGTGCACGAGTGTTGGGCTCTTCGGGGCTTTCCGGCTCTGGCGCCGGTGCGAATTCTCTGGGATTTGTTGGTGGGCGCTCGCCCCTGGGGGTGGGGGTGGGGGCGTCCGCCGGAGCCGTCGAGGTTGTCGGAGCGTCGTTGTTGATTCCCCCCGCGTTGAGGGGGGGGGCGAGTGTTGGACTCGCGTCCTGGCTTGGACGGGCTGCGGGAGTGCGGGCGATCGTGCCTGCCTTCTTGTTTCTCGCCTCTCGGCGACGGACCGGGCAGGAAGTGTGGCTGGCTGGGTGGGGCCCCCGGCAGTTCGCGCAGGTGGCGGGTTCGTCGCGAGGACGAGGGCAGTCCTGGGCGGTGTGCGCCTCACCACAGCGCACGCACGCCAGAGGTAGGTGGCACAGCTTACTGGAGTGCCTGAACTGCTGGCATCTGTGGCATTGGGCTGGGCCTTCTTTGCCCCGCCAGGCTTCAATGGACACTCCGCTCAGGTGCATTAATTCGGTCACCGTATATATCCCGGGGTTGTCATTGGGTGAACCGGCTAATACGGAGTAGAAGATGCTCTCCGGGCGCCCCCTGCGCCCGGGAATGCACTTGATGTGCTCCGCTGTGTAGCCTTTGGCTGCGAGGGCGGCTATGATGCTCGCCGTGCTTGTGCTTGGTGGCAGGCCGCGGATGGCAACCTTCGTCGTCCTGTCCTTCCGCGACGAGTAGGTGAACCATTTCACATTTTGGGATGCTTCGTTTGCGTGCAGTTCGTTGAAGTACCGCTGCACGCAATCGTGTTCGTCTTCCGATTTCGGTAGGAAGCGCAAACCGTCCCCGAAGGAGTGCGCGTTCGGGTTTCTACCGAGGCGTTCGGTGATGGTGGCCAAATGCTTCGGCCAGTCGGGAATTTCTCGTGCCACTAGGGGGGGATATGGTCCCCTGTGGCTTGCCTTCTTGACATCGGCGGTGGCGATGGTGAGTGCATCAGTGGGAGCGGCAGCGGTGGGACGCTGTGTTTGTGCGGCGGCAGGCGGGCGGCTGCCCTTGGGGGCCGTTGGTTCGGCGCTGCGGGCCGCGGCCTGCGCGTAGTTGCGCGGCTGGGGCGGCTGCGGTGGTGGCGAGGGGTTGGGAGGGGGGCTCGGACGCTTTCCCTTGCGGGCCGGCGGCGGGCCTTTCTCCGTGAGGCTGCTGTTTGGGATGCGGCCTAGCTTCCTAAACAGCGTGGCTTCTTCTTCAGTGAGGGCCTCTTTGTCACCCAAGTTAAACGCCTGGAGACGGACGTATTTCCGCATCCATTCCACTAGACCGGGCGTGCAGTGCCGGGTGCCGCTGAAATAGGAAACCATAATCAAATCTTGATTATGGTTTTCCCACGACAGTTCCGGTACTACGCTCGGCCCATTGGGGCGGACTCGGAGGACGTCCGGCGTTGGCGACTCAGGCGTGGCGACGACGAAGCGTGTGTCGAGTTTCTTCGCTGCTGGGGTTGCTGGAGGTGTGGGTGGGTTTTCTTCTTGATTTTTCTGAGTACCGACCCCCTCGGCTACAGAAAAAGCAGCATCGTTTTTTCCGGTAATTCTGGTGGGTACATGTGAGTCTTCCGAATCACAAGTACCCTCTTCTTTTTTCACCATCCTGGGGAGGAGGGGGAAGCAATATCTCCCGACGTCAGTGTTGACCGGTGCTTGCCAGGCTCCGCATTCCCTATCCCGGGGCGTCCGTGTGAGCGGGACCGGATTCGGGGACGCAGAGAAAGGCGTCCGGGTGGTAGGCAGCTATTGTGTTGAAGAGTTCTTCGCAGCCAATGAAGGCCGGTTGCACTGCGCGTATTTAATTATTACAATTAAACGTTGCAAGTGCGTAGGAGGTATGGACGTCCGCGGGAGAGAGTGCGTAGGCGAATCCTTGCCGTGCCGCCGCGCCGCCGCCCTTTTTGTCAGTGCGGCGGCAACGTAATAGACTAACGACCGTCGAGCGGTGCGCGACTCTCTCGGCCAATGGCGTGCGAGCGTGCGTACACCACCGCGCCGTCGCTGCCGCGGGAGAGAGGGAATCTTACTACCGTCCACCGATGAGAGGGCAGCGAGCGAGCGAGAGAGAGAGAGAGAGATATATATAGATAGTTAGAAAACAGTTAAACAAATAAATATACCGCGGTTGTATGCAAAACTATGTGTAATTGTAACCATAATAATTATCTATTAATCATCAGACTGTTTGTGTGTTGCAATAGGTACATGTGGGTGTATGTATACCTACCACCTACCTACCCAATTCGGGCTACCGAAACCTAATCAAAACGAACCTAACGTTTACAAACCTAACTTCGTCGGACCCAACACATAAACACGATCGGTAACATCAAGGCAGGTTAGGTTAGGTTAGGTTAGGTTAGGATGGGTTCGGTTCGATGTAAAAAAAATGTTTTTTCTTTATTTTTTTTTGTCAACCTAACCTAACGTTTACAAACCTAACTTTGTCGGACCCAACACATAAACACGATCGGTAACATAACATCGGGGCAGGTTAGGTTCGATATAATTTTTTTTTTTTTTTTTTTTTTTTTTTTTGTCAACCTAGCCTAACCTAACATAACATAAATAATTTATTATAATTATTATTTACACGACCGGTGACATCATCGGGCACTAGTTTTATGTTATGTTATGTTAGTTTTATGTCGAACTCGAACGTAACATAGAGTTATTAAATACTTATGTATATATTATATTGATATTTCGGCAAGGCTAGGCTAGGCCAACCTAGGTTAGACGCTAGGTAAACCGGATAAGGTTTACGAAGCCGATTCGACCCATACGTACGTACATACATACATACATACATACGTACGGCTCGACAATTTCGGGATGTTTTGGTGGCGGCGCAAAAGCGCGGGGTGCCGGTGGTGAGTGAGCATACCATACGAACTCCTTTTTCTTTATTTTTTATTGTACGATTGATTGATTGATTGATTGATTGGTGATACGACGTCACGTATTAAGCGAAACTGATATATTATTTTATTTCGAATCATATTGTGGCCCTGAAAAGGGCCTTTTGTCATCCCGCGGACGCGGTCCAAGCTTGCGCCCTGGCGCGGCGTAGAGTCCCTCCTGCGCGCGCGGGGTGGCAGCCACCTGCCACCCCACCAGCACGAGGAAGGAGACTCCCAACGAGGCAGCCAGACGTTGCATTGCACCACGGCCGCTTGCTGGCTGGCGATTGATTGCGTAGTGGTGCTGTTTAAGCCTTCTTCTCGGTCTTCTTCGGCAAGAGTACGGCCTGGATGTTCGGCAGTACACCTCCCTGGGCGATGGTGACACCGGACAGGAGCTTGTTCAGCTCCTCGTCGTTGCGGATCGCCAGTTGCAGATGCCTCGGGATGATCCTGGTCTTCTTGTTGTCGCGAGCGGCGTTGCCGGCCAACTCGAGGACCTCAGCCGCCAGGTATTCCATAACGGCCGCGAGGTACACCGGGGCGCCGGCACCGACGCGCTCGGCGTAGTTACCCTTGCGCAACAGCCTGTGGATACGGCCGACGGGGAACTGGAGTCCGGCACGGTTGGAGCGAGACTTTGCCTTTCCCTTAACCTTGCCGCCCTTGCCGCGTCCAGACATGTTTAATAAAGAGTTATTAACGACCACGGAAACACGAAACAAAATAACGCGTCAGACAGCGAGCGCGTCCGAATAACGTTTAAATAATAGCGGTTTTTTTTAGCTCATCAAACGCTTTTATAGGTTCATCGCGTCTCTCACCTAGTGGGGATGCGGACGAGGTACACGCGAAACGGTGCGAAGCGAGACTCCTCCCCAGTCGACCGCACACGGCTACCTCTCTACTTATCTAACATGAATCGAATCGGCTCCGGCTCGCATGTTATTATGTTACCATTATAATACCATTGTAAGTTGTAATATTGATTTGTACATCCCCAGTATTGTTTGTTGTTTACGGAAACTTATTATTTATTAAGTTTATTTTGAAAGATGTTTTAATTTATTTTTTAATAAAAATGTTAACTAATAAATATTCTTGCATTGGTTCCAGGAGGTGTTCCAATTGGCTGACAGGGCCGGGCCCAAGCCGCTACGCTACACGCTCTCAGATCAGGTCAGATCAGATCAGATCAGATCAGATCAGATATAGAAGGTAAGCGTTTTATATTATATTATCGTACCTATATAAATAATTGTATATGGATGGGCGTTATTCTGCAAGTACAATTTTATATATAGTACAGCCACTGATGTTGGCATTATTGTTTGTTTGGGTTCACTTGTATCGATGGATTGATTGATTGATTGATTGATTGATTGATTGATTGATTGATTGATTGATTGACGTTGTGTGTGATTAAGGAAACCGAACACGCACCCACTTGGGTACATGTTTAGTTTGAACAATATGTTAGCCCTGAGAAGGGCTTTTTGATGTGCTTTGAACGCGCACTCGCGTATCATAGTAGCAAGTTAGACAGACGACCACCCCCGCGGCGGCGCCCGCAGCCCGCAGCCCGGTCGGCCGGTCGGTGCAGACGGCGACAGGCGGCAGCAAGCAAGCAAGCAGCCGCATGCTGGAGTTGTTCGCTCGCTGATGTTTTGCGGCGTGTCTCACTTTACTTCTTGGCGGCGGCCTTCTTAGCTGCGGGTTTCGCCTTGGGCGCGGCGGCTGCCTTCTTCGGTTTCGGAGCTTTTGGCTTCTTGGTCGGGGGCTTCGCGCTCTTCTTGGCCTTAGACGCGGCGGCTCCCTTGCCCTTGGCCGGGGTAGAGGGCTTCTTAGCCGCGGGCTTCTTCTTGGCGGCGGCCGCCTTTTTGTCTTTCGTAGCAGCAGCGGACTTCGGCTTCGAGGGAGAGGATGCCGCCGCGGCAGACTATTTCGCCCTGCCGGAGGCCGCGGACGCGGTCGCCTTCTTCGCCTTGGCGGACGAAGCGGCGGAGGCGGCCTTGGTGGTAGACTTAGCGGCCGCGGGCTTCTTCGCGGAAGAAGATTTCGACTCGAGCTTGAACGAGCCGGATGCGCCCTTGCCCTTTGTCTGGATCAAGGCGCCGGATTCGACGGCGCTCTTCAGATATTTTCTGATGAACGGTGCCAATTTCTCGGCGTCCACTTTGTATTGGGCGGCGATGTACTTCTTGATCGCCTGCAGCGATGATCCGCTGCGCTCCTTCAACTCCTTGATGGCGCTGTTCACCATTTCGGACGTCTTCGGATGAGTCGGTTTCGCCTTGGGCTTCTTTGCTCCAGCCGCTGCGGAGGCCTTCGGCTTCTTCGCCGGTGTCGCCGGAGCTGGTGCGTCGGCAGCTACTGCGGTATCGGCCATTGTGTTATTTATAATTAATAAATAGATCACAAACAAACAAACAAACAAACAAAAAAAATTAAACAACAACACGCACAAAGCTAGCTAGCTTGAGCGATGAATGAGAGAGAACTATGTAACTGACTGAACGAACAGTGAGAACCGGCGCGCGACGCGGTGCAGAGTCTTCTGATAGCTCGGCGATCGATCAGAGGTCGTCTCACACGCCACCTCGCGAGCGTAGCGAGCGAGGGGGTGTGGGGGGAGCTTGTCAGCACTGTATGTGCTCTGAAGCTGGTATCGGGTCGCGGCCCATAATCATGGGCCGGGCTTTAAACCAATCTTGGTTTTACGAACCTTGGTTTTTGATGCGCCAGTCTGCGGCTTTTACAGCCTATCTGCGGCTTTTACCGAGGAGTCTTCGGCCTATCTGCGGCATTGTGAAGCGGATTGGGTCTTGGCTGTCGTGTCACGGACAGAGGGTTCTTCAATAGATATAAGCTCTCTGGGGAGAGGGCGAGTCTTGAGGTCCGGTGGGCGAGCGTGCAGAGGTGCTAGATTTCGTAAATGATCATGCGGACCTCTGTCGGCACGGTCAAACATCCCGCGCGCGAGGTGGGCGATGAATTCATCCAGGCTTTGCCAGCGGAGGTCTCTGGTGATGGTGTCGTTCCGCACGAACTTGGTTGCGGCGACGATGGTGCGCAGGGACTGGGACTCCTGCGCACGGAGCCTCTTTTTGTTGGTATCTGAGAGCAAGGCATACCATGCGGGGGCTGCGTAAGTTAGCCGGGACCGCACGTACGCCTTGTAGATCCCCAACTTCGTGCGGAGGGGGAGGCCGCTGGCAAGCAAGGGTCTGAGGCGGGCTCTCGCCGCCTTTGTCTTTTGGATGACCGTGTCGACGTGCTGCTTCATTGATAACCCTCTGTCTATGGTGACACCCAGGTAAGTCACAGTGTGTGACCACTGGACTTCCTGACCGTAGAGTTTGAGCGGGGGAGGCGGGCGTTTGAGGCCTGTCACAATCGCCTGCGTCTTGCCGACGTTCACTGACAACCTCCACTTTACAAGCCATCTTGGCAGCGCATCCAGTGTGGGCTGGAGTTTCCGAGCCGCGTGCTGAGCGGTGATGGAGGAGGCATAATAGGCGGCATCATCGGCGTAAAGGGCGAGCTTAATGTCGCCCAGCACGGGTATGTCGTCAGTGAAGTAGGCGTACAGGGCAGGTGACAGGCAGGATCCCTGAGGGACTCCCGCTCGGATGGGTCTCTCCGTAGAGGTGGCGTCCTCGACGGCCACGACGAATCTCCTATCGGTCAGGAAGGAGGCCAAGACTCTGATGATGCGACGTGGAGCTGGGGACGTTGACAGTTTGTACAGCAGGCCCTCATGCCATACTTTGTCGAACGCCTTTTCCATGTCTAGGAGTACTGCAGCGGCGTATTCCCTCTTGTTGCCCGCAGCCGTTAGGTGGTGCAGTACTCTTGCAAGCTGCAGGGTTGTCGAGTGCCCATCTCGAAACCCGAACTGTTCTGGACGTGGCTCAATGTGGGGCTTGACCTTGTTGAGCAGGAGCCTCTCGAACACCTTGGACAGTGTGCTTAGGAGAGTAATGGGGCGGTAACTCTCTGGCATCTTCCTGTTTTTACCCAGTTTGGGTAGCATCACCACCCGGCCGAGTTTCCAAACGGTGGGGAAGTGGCCTGAGCGCAGGATCCCGTTGAACAGGCTGGTCACCGCCGCCACGGAGCGAGGCGGGAGGTGACGAAGCGCCATGTTCGGGATGAGGTCTGCGCCAGGGGCTTTTCTCAGCTTGGTGCGCTGGAGTGCTCGCTGCACTTGGCCGGGTGAGAAGAAGACAGGGTCCTCTTCCGCCTCGATGGGTGCCGCGAGGTATCTGCCAAGGTGTTGCTCGACTGCATCCTTGTGAGCCACGTCGCTCGTGGGGAAGGGCGTGAACTGCTTCTCCAGGCACTCGGCGAACAACTCCGCCCTGTCTGCTGCCGAGTATTGGAGGAAGCCTTTTTGTCCTGGAGAGGGTTCGTCGGTGCCGGGGTCATCCCCACCGTCCGGCACAGGCGAGATATCGAGGGCGGGTCCGTGCCCAGGGACTCTAGGTGCCTTTCCCACGATTCTGCAGCTTGCATCTTCAGCTCCCGCCGCACTCGTTCCACCAGTGCGTTGAGCCGTGTCTTCACTGTCGGACATCTGGTTTTGTGCCACCTGCGCCTCGTCTTGCGTTTTAGCTCAATAAGGTCCCTGATCCGGGCAGGCAGGGGAGAGAGCCTCTGACTGACCGGAACGGTGTGAGCTGCTGCCTCTAGCGCGTTGTTGATGGCGCAGGTGATGGTGGTGGCGGCTAGGTCCACCTCCTCGGCTGTGGAGACCGGCCTGGACGGTGGGTGTTCGTCCATGGCCGCCGAGAAGGCTTCCCATCGGTACTTCTTCCCTGGCTTTCTTCTTGGCGTGAGTACCGGGAAGTCCTTTATGATCAGGAGTACTGGGCGGTGGTCAGACGGTAAGTCCGGTAGTACCTCCTGGATCATCGTTGCCGAGACACTTTTGTGGACCAAGAAATCTATGATGTCACCGACACCGCGCGCGTCGTCATAGTGCGTAGGCTCTTCGGGGCCGGTGATTTCAAAGTCTTGGTCAATGGCGGCTTCGTATATCCGTCTGCCCGCCGTGGTGGTGTATGATGAGTGCCAGGCTGTGTGTCTGGCATTGAAGTCGCCGGCCAGGATGGTCGGCACGGTCGATCGCAACAGCTTGCGCAGATCTTCGGCAAGGTTCACCAACACGTCGCCCGGCGGGCGGTAGACGGAGAAGAGTCTCAGCACGTGCCCCGAGAGTCTGAGTTCGACTCCTAGGGCTGACAGTGAAGACGTCTTGATGTTGTCAACTTTCTGGTGGACGATGTTGCTTCTCACAAGGACCGCCAGTCCTCGGTATCTCTGTCCTTGGGGGGAGGTCTCGCAGGTTGCATAGACCTGGTATCCCGAGAACTTCGGGATCTGGCCCTCTAAGAAAAAGGTCTCGCTGACTAGAAGGACGTCGACCCGCTGCTCCCGGAGGAAGTGACGGAGCAGGCCGAGTTTCTTGGTCAGCGATTGAGCGTTCCAGTAAACGTTCCGAAGCTCCCTACTGGTCATGGTTTATGGGAGTTACCAGGCAGCTGCTGTTGAGAATTTGCTAGAAGGCCGACCATGAGCGACTTCATGGTGTCGAACATTGCCATCAGGTCTTGCAGGCTTGGCGCGGTGGATGGCTGGGTGGGCTGGGCGGGCTGTCTGCCTTGCTTGGGCTTCTGCGAGGGGGGGGGGGATTGGGTTGTGCCCCCTCCTTCTTGCTCCTTCTTTTCTTCTTCTTGGCGGGCTTTGTTGGGGCTTGGGAGCCCTTTTGTGCGGGGGCGTTTGCAGGTGCCATAAGGGTGGCGGGCGCCGATTCCTGCACGGTGGGCTGCTGTATAGAGGCCCTCGTGGTGGGGCCGGGGCGGGCGGCAGTGTTGCGGGCGGCGGTGGATGCCCGTTTATTCCGGGCCTCCCTGCGGAACTCCGGGCAGGCGGTGTAGTTGGCGGGGTGGGGGCCCCCGCAGTTTGCGCAGGTGGCTGGCTCCTCTCTTGGTCGCGTGCAGTCTCTGGCAGCGTGTTGCCCACCGCATCGCACACATGCCAGAGGGCGGTGGCAGCAGGCGGAGGAGTGGCGGAATGCCTGGCAGCGGTGGCATTGGGCAGGCCCCTTTTTCCCTCGCCATTCCTCGATCCTGATGTGCGGCATGCCGAGCAGCTCCTGCACTTTGTAAATTAGTGCATTTTTTGTGGTCGGTCCGGCTATTTGGGCGAAGAAAATGGCGCCGGCGCGGCTCTTTCGTCCGTTTATGATTTTTACATAGTCGCACTCGAAGCCCAGTTTATCGAGTGCGACTTTTATGTTTTCTGTGACTGTTGTAGGAGGCAGACCCCGGATGGCCACCTTCATTTTCTTTTTTTCCGCCAGTGAGTAGGAGTGCCAGCTCAGGGCTTTTTGTTGGTCCAGGTAACCCTCTACACAGTGGTACTCCTCATTGGTGGGTGGAAGAAAGCGGACTCCGTTTTGGAAGGCGCGGGCGTTGGGCGGGCGGCCCAGCTTGGTTGTAAGGGCGGCGATGTGGTCCTCCCATCCTGGGAAAGGATCCACAGTGATGGGCGGAGGTCTAGGCGGCTTGGGGGGCGCCGTGGAGGGCGCCGCAGGTACAGGAGCGCCGGGTGAAGAGCGGGCTCGGTCTGCGTAGGTGCTGGTGGCAGGGGCGGCGGTTGGCTGGTTGCTGGTGGTTGGAGTCAGCGAGGGCTGTTCCACGCCCGGTGCAGCTGCTGGGCTGGGAGGTCTGCGGGGGGGCGGCGTTGCTGGCCTGAAGGTGGTCGAGCAGTGCCGTTTGTTGGCCGCTTGCTCGGGCGACTCGTCTGGGCGGGCTCTCTTCGCGGGCGGGACATGCAGCGGCAAGTACTGGACCGCTTGCCAGCAGTCCAGGAACGCGATGTCTTCCTGGTCCAGTGAAGTTTCCTGCCCCAGAAGGTTCTTCTGGAGCCTTATATAGGTTTGGACCCACTTCTTTAAGTGATCCGAAGCCTTGCACATTTTGGAGATTTCCTCTACCACTGAGCAATCATGCTGCAGGGCGAGGAGTTCCTCTGGGCTAGGCTCCGGACCGCGAAAGGTACTGGGTCGCGGATCTGTGCAAGCGGCGCGGCGGGGCTCCGCCGGCGAGCTAGTCATCTCGACGCCGCCTCTATCCATCCAGTTGTCGCAGGAGTTATCGGAATGCAACTCGTTGTCGGGTCTGGAGGCGAGTTTTTCCACTCCTGCGGTTTCCAGTGATGTGGGTGGGTTTCCTTGTTGTTTTTCCGACATACCGCCTCCTTCGGCGTCGAAAAAGTAGGCGCTGTTTTTTCCTGGTTTGATCCGGCCGGATCACATCTACCCTCTTGTTTTTTCTCCATGTTTAGGTGGTAGGGAGGCCCGTCACTCGACGCGAGTGCAGTCCGGGGCTCGCCAGTCTTTGCATTCCCTTCTCCCGGGGCGTCCGTTTGAGCGGGACCGGGATCGGGGACGCTTCGAAGGGCGTCCGAACGGCAAGCAGCGGTGGTGATTGGTGTTCCCCGCGGGCCTGGGGGCCGGTCGCGCTATACTTGATTAATTTGTTAAAATTAACAGTGGCAAGCGCGGTATAGAAAGTTACGTGCGTCCGTGGGTGAAAATGCGTAGACAGTCCAGTAGCTCGGCGAGAGGGAGCCACGGTTTTATATAGAACGCGGCTTAACCGTAAAGGAGACCCTTATGTCGCGAGACGTTTTCTCGTAATAACACTTCCAACTTTTCACTTACTCGTGTATGATTAAACGTTTTTTTCTCATAATAAAGAGCTATATTAATATTTTATTAATCTTATATTGAATCATTATGAGTTTGTACATCTTGAATGTTAATCGGCAAGGTGGCGAGCCCGTCCGTGCGGCGGGTACCGAGGTTTATTTTCGGTATTACAGACGGTGCGTACCTCGGGTCAGTTTAAAAAGTGATTTTTCTTATTAAAACAACATATTCAGACAGTTATTAATCGACAGGTTGAAAGTGAAGATTCCTTACATGAAAATAACATAAGAACATCACGTGTATATCGTTTTGATGGTGTTATTTTTGTTTCAGGCGCAAATAAAACATGTCACATTTAAGCAAAACTGTATTGAAAATAAAAACGTAAAATAAAAACAATTGGTACGCGACCCTCACGCGATGACAGCAGTGTTGCCACTGGACAATTTGTGTACGACTCGTACATGTTCCCCGCACAGCAAGATAAAGCATACATTATATATGTTTAGCTGCACAGTTTCTTAATGATAAACATATTTTTATTTATTGGAACTACATAAACCGTATGGATGCCTTTATAATATGCAACACTAGTCTTCTATTGGAAGAACACAAACTTTATATATACTTGTCTTAATGATAGAGCCTTTGGCCGTTCTTATTGAGAGAGCCCTTACTTTACCATCTGCCCCTGGATAAACTTCAACGACACGGGCCATAGGCCACCTCAAAGGTGCAATATTATCATCTTTAACAATTACTAAAGTACCTACTTTGATATTGTCACAAGCATAGCGCCATTTAGGCCTATTTTGCAATTGAACAAGGTACTCTTTGTGCCACTGTTTCCAGAACAGTTGCACCATACGGTTACAATGATCCCAAAACTTAATCCTACTTATAGGCACATTTACACAATCCCTTTCAGGATACGACGCGAGTGGTGCACCGGTTAAGAAATGTCCCGGGGTTAAGTATGGCATCTCATTATTATCTGTTGTCGGTAAAGCTGTTAACGGACGCGAATTTAATATGCCCTCTATTTGCACAATAACAGTGTTTAGCTCCTCGTATGTCATAACAGCTTCGCCCACAACTCTTTTCAAATGGTGCTTAACACTTTTAATTCCAGCCTCCCACAAACCAGCAAACACAGGTGAGTAACTGGGTATAAATTTAAATTGTATGCCCACATCGACTGTGTAGCGTTCAACTGTGCTGCTATGATCAATGGTAGACTGCAATCGATACAGATTGTTCATTTGGTTTTTAGCCCCCTTGTATGTACTTGCGTTATCACAATAAATTACTAATGGTTTGTTTCTGCGGGCTATAAACCTTTTTAAAGCATTTAAGAAACATTCAGTAGTCAAATCAGAGACCAATTAAACATGAATGGCTTTTGTTGTGAAACACACAAATAGAAAGATATAGGCCTTTTGTATGACGGGCTTTCTAACTCTCAACATCTTTACGTTAAAAGGTCCACCAAAATCCATGCCTATTTTTTCAAATACACGACAAGGGTTGATTCTATCATAAGGGAGCGAACCCATTAGTTGCTCAGCATGTTTCTTTTTTAACTTAAAGCAAATGATACATTTGTTAACTACATGCTTAACTTCTCTTATACCATTAATGAGGTGATATCTCTCACTTAAACTCGATAGTACAAGTTTTGCTCCAGCATGCATTAAAGCCTTATGCTCCTTCTCTATTAAATAGTGAATTATTTTAGATCCTTTTGGTAGGATGATAGGGTGCTTGGTAGCATATGGAATGTCAGCATGCTGCAGACGACCACCTACTCGCATGATATTCATGCCATTCATAAAAGGATTCAACGCCTGAAGATTTGATTTTATAGGTAATTTAGAGTTTAAGCATTTAATCTCTTCATTGAAGAATTTCATTTGCTCACCTTTTAGTATAATTTTTAAAGATAATTCCAATTCTTTAGGCGTTAAATTTCCGAACTGTCTATTCTCTAAATCGCATTTACAATTATTTACAAATCTGTAAATATATGCAATTATTCGTTTTATTTTATCAATGTTAGAACACTCTGTGAACAATGACAATCTCTCCTCTGTTTTTGTAACGACATTAGACGATTTTAATTCAGGTATATCTCTTGGCATTTCGAAACCAGCTGGAGGCTGAAAATCTAGACCTTTCAAGGCTGCAGGTCCATGAAACCATAGGTTGTTACCCTGCAGTTGATGGGGCTCGACACCACGCGATAAACAGTCGGCTGGGTTTTCAGACGTGTTTACATAATGCCATGAGAAACCTTTTGTTAATTCTCTAATACATTGTATTCTATTTGAAACGTATACACTAAGCTTCAGTGGCTCTGTTTTTAGCCAAGCAAGTACGACTTTCGAATCAACAAATAAGTGAACTTTTACATCAAACTTTGGTTTCAAAATCTCATGAACCTTTTTTACCAACTTGGCCAATAACAACGCACCATTTAGTTCTAAGCGAGGCATTGTTAACTGTGTAATCGGATTGATACGCGATTTTGAACACAATAAGTCGACATTTACATTATTATTATCAGAGTCTTCAATTCTGAGATATACACAAGCTCCTTGTGCCTTGCAACTTGCATCGGCATAGCCTATAATAGAGATAGTTTTTGCATTACAGGTACTTAAATTTCGCTTAATGACTATATCATTCATCTGATTTAGACTATCAGCAAACCTTTGGAACCTGTTGTTTAGGTCTTTAGATAAAGGATTATCCCAGCCAGTTTTTTCTAACCACGTTTGTTGTACTAGCAGTTTGGCGGTTACTACCACAGGTCCGACCAATCCCAACGGGTCAAAAAGTTTGCTCACAAATGACAATATCTCCCTCTTCGTATAAGTGTCACGAAGCGGTTGTCGAGGAGCGCTTATTATGAGCGTATCCGATTCTAAATCACACTTAATGCCTTAAGTTTTTACAACAGAATTCTTATCATCAGTAAAATGTACACAACTCTTAGTTTGACAGTCTGACGGTATATCGTCTAAAAATTGTTGATCATTTGAGCACCACTTGTGCAACTGAAAACCACCCTTATATAATAAGTTTATCATTTGGTTTTTAGCTTCTAAAAGCTCGTTTACATTATTGCTTACTAAGTTTACGTCATCGACGTAAGTATGATGCAACAACGCATCGGCAGCCAGGGGAAAACCGTCCCTATATCTTTTTACTAATTCGAGCAAACAACGTGTTGCGAGAAATGATGAGCTTTTTAGGCCATATGTTACTGTTTGAAGTTGTAGACATTTAATGTCCTCATTTGGAGCTGGCCTCCATAGAATATTTTGCAAAGGTCGGTGTGATGGCGTTAAGTCAATGACTCTAAACATTTTGCGAATATCACAATTTAAAATGTACTTAAACAATCGAAACAGAACCAGTATGCTAAATAGATTGTTTTGTACGACGGGCCCGTTTAATAAAACGTCGTTAAGCGAAACTTTCGATAACGTAGGCATTGAACCGTCAAAGACCACTCTCATAGAAGTGGTTTGGCTGTTCTCATTGAAAACAGGGTGATGAGGTAAAAAGAACACTGCCTCTTCCTCTAAATTATATTCCGAGATATCGACATATTTCGCTTGTCCTAACTGCACATATTCATCAATGAAAGCTTTATATTTTATAAATAGATCATTATCTTTTTTAAATCTCAATTCTAAGTTTGAAAATCGCTTTAATGCGCAAGTTAATGAATCTCCCAGATGTATTTCTGCAATATCTTGTTTGAGAGGTAACAAAACTTCAAATTTATTATCTTTTAATATGACAGTTTCCTGAAAGATATGCTCAGCCAGCTCTTGCTCGGAATTGGCCTCAGTATATATTTCTGGGACCTTTTCGGTTTGCCAAAATTGTGACACAGTGTGATCTAATCTAGTAATGCAATTATCTTGTATTTATTTTCCAGCGACTACATAACCGAAGCATGTGTTTTGCAGGACGAGCCCACTAGGTGACACTGGCAGTTGCTCGCGTAGTAGAACATTTTACTATTTTGGTAGGCTTAGCCTTATTAACAGAAACTAAACTAGCACGGCGCTTGCCAGTCTCTTCTCCCAAAGTCTCCAATGCAGCAGCACGGTATTCTCGCCATTAAACTTTTGAAGCTGTATGCGTGGAAGACGGAATGCCGGAATGCCTTCCCGAGCGGCAGAAGCGATATCCGTAAGCGGCGACAATGAAGTTGAGCCCGCGCTCTCGATGATACGCGAAAAAAAGGTGTTGAGTTCATCGACCTTATTCTCGATGTCCTCGATATTCTCGTTATCCGCAGGATCTGGATCTGCATCAGCCTTATACTTCATCATACGGCTTATAGTCGCCTTCAGTTGCCCCCTGGCCGCCACGAGTCGCTTTACATCGTCAGCCATTGTTACCAACGTAAGCAGTAAGTAAACTTATTTGCACAAATACTGGCGAGATGCAACTCCTATAAAAGGTTATTTACACACTTTAATACAAATAACTTAAATTAATATATACACAACGTAATATTAAAACGTATACCTAGTACCTTAAAAATATCAAGATATCAATCACGCTTTCACGCTATGGTATGATGCAACTTGCACCTGGCTTTTACTAATCGGAACAATGTACCGTTCCTTTACTTGCAAAGGTTACTTCCTTTTGTAAATACTATTTTAACCTTAGTACTACTTAATGTAATAATGTTTCGGTTAAACGCAAACTATGGCACTGAACAATGATACAGAAACAGGAAAGTGAGTTGCACAGGTTGCACTTAAAGTAAGATGGCTGGCGAATGGTTAAATGGTTGGCTAGCCGAGCTAAGACACGTCGGGCACGGTGGTGTTGCTATATTCACTCGCAGCGCGGGCGCTTCCGTTCTTTCATCTCATTCCTCATTCGCGTCGTGAAGTTGCTCGCACTTCGGCCGCGTTTCGTTTCTCCAAGTACGCGGTTGAGTGTTGACGAAACACGACACGATAGCGCGCGTCGCGTTGTTTCCCGTACGAACGTAGCGGTTAATATGCGATGGTTTCGCTTTTTTTTTTTCTTTTTTTTTTTTATTTGACCTTTGCTGTTGGTGTGGCCACCGTCACAGCTTCGCCTTGACTTGGAGGGAGGCACTCCTTGGTGGGTGTCTCGGCTCACTATTCTATACTATACTATACTATACTATACCTTTACGTTGGCCACCCGAGCGAAGCGAGGGTGGCTAGGTCTGATGGTGGTTTACTTGGTCAGTGGCTGGATTTGTTACATCCAGGTATCCAGGTCTCGGTGGGCGTCTACGGCGTCGGTGTTTCGGATGGTGGTGGAGGCCCTCTGACACGGCTAATTGGATTGGGTCAGGGGGATCTAGAAGGATATGTTTGGGCCGCCTGAGGGGCACCCCAAGCGCAGCAAGGATGTGGGGGTCGGTAGGAGTGGGATCTGGAGTGTAAGTGAAGGTCGAGCGGATCAATGGATTCGGATTATGGGGCGTGTTATTGAAATAGCGGCGAGCTGCCATTTCAATAACATGCTTTATTGATTCGAGATTGAGGTCCCGGTGTATGGCCTTATTACGGACATAAGCCGGGGCCCCGATCATCCTTCTGAGTAGTTTGTTTTGCAGTTGTTGCAGGGGAGCCAGTCTTGAGCTCGGCACATGTCCGAACACCACCGAGGCATAAGTGAGGATAGGCCTGACACAAGTTTTGTATAAGGTGATTTTGTTTTTGAAGTTTAATTTCGATTTATAATTTAGTAGGCTACTGAGTCTGTTAATGACAAAGAGAGCCTTATTTCGGACTGTTTGGATGTGCTTACGAAAGGTCAGTCGTCGGTCCATGGTTACGCCCAGGTATTTCACCGAGTAGGACCATGGGATTGGACGGTCAAACATAAGGATAGGAGTGATGTTTACATGGCGTAGGGTGCGGGAGAAGACGATTGCAGCACTCTTTTCCGGATTTACCTCTATTCTCCAGAGCCTGAACCATTTACCTAGGTCGGTAATGGCGGCCTGGAGACGGTCGTGGATGGTGTTTTGCCGTGCATGAGTGGTGTAGAGTGCCGTATCGTCTGCGAATAGGGCAAGCTGTACGTGTGGGTGTTTGGGGATGTCGTTGGTGTACAAGGAGTATAGGGTCGGGGAAAGCACGGAGCCCTGGGGGACTCCGGCTCGGATAGGATGTGGGACAGAGGACGCGCCCTCCACTTTGTAGCTAAAGTGTCTATCGGTAAGGTAGTCCTTGATGGTCAGGACAAGTCTGGCCGGTGCTCCCATCTGGAACAGCTTGACTATGAGGCCGTTATGCCAGACCTTATCGAACGCCTTAGCTACATCGAGGAAGATCGCCCCGGTAGGGATTCCTGTCCCGAAGGTGGAGAAACCATCAAGGATATGCTCCGTGATGCGATGGACCTGGTGGACACAGGAGTGTCTAGCTCTAAAGCCAAATTGCTCGTCTATGAGTATTGAGTGGGAATTAAGGAAAAGGTGGATGCGAGCTAGGATGAGGCGTTCATACAGCTTGCCTAGGGAATTTAAAAGGCTGATAGGACGGTAGCTAGAAGGAGAGGAGCGTGGCTTTCCCGGTTTGTGAATACCAATGACGTTAGCGGACTTCCACGCTCCAGGGAAGTGACAGTTAGAGAGGGCAGTGTTAAAAATGGTGACTAATAGGAGAAGAAGGGATTCCGGGAGAAGTTTGAGCGTGCGGTTTGAAAGACCGTCCGCACCGGGTGCTTTTTTGGGGCGCAACCCACGCACCAAGTCCTGTACCTCCGCAAGCGTGATGGGAGGGACTTCAGGGTCGTTGGATAGGGAGGGGAGAGAGGAGGAGGAGGAGGCGGAGAGTCTGTTCACCTCTGAGTCTACCCACATGATGTGGGCCTCATCAGCGTGCAGGCTACTTGGGGTGCACTGTGCCTCAAGGGCATTCGCCAAGCATTCCGCCTTCTCCTCGTCTTCAAATGCTGGAGTTGGAGAGTTAGGGCGTTCCAGCGGTGGAAGGGTGGAGTAGGTATCGGATTTAATGGCTCTCGCTAGTTCCCAGTAAGCTAGGTGACTAGGTGAGAGTTCGCACAGAAGGTTGTTCCAGGAGTCATTTCTGAAGGCCGAGATTCGGGTTTTGACTTTGTTTTGTAGGGAGCGCAGTCTCCGTCTGTTGTCGTCAGTAGGGTATCTGTCGTAGGCTCGGGTCGCAGCGTTCTTTTCTCTCACCAGACCCCTCAACTCCTCTGTAAGAGGTGGTCGCCGGTCGTTTTCGACCTTAACCTCTTTTGAGGAGCGAGCCATTAGGGAGCGGAGGTGGTCAGTGAGAGAGTTGATCGCCTTGTCCGTATCGTCGGATGTCATGATGGAGGCGGGTAGACCATCAATGTCTGTAGGGTCAGTCTTGTCTAGACTGTCGATGAGAGATTTCCAGTCAACGACAGTCTTGGTCGTCACTGGGGCGAGGGGGGGCCTAATTTGAGTACTATCGGTCTGTGGTCAGAGTCAAGGGCATGAACCACTTCTATGGAGCGCAGCTGTAGGGCTACGTTCCTCAGAAGGGCCATGTCCAGTATTTCCGGTCGGTGGTTCATTATGTGCGGGTAGTGGGTGGCCTCTAATGGTGCGATGAGGTCCACCGTCTGTCTGTCCATGAAGTTGAAAAGTCGATGTCCGTTTTGATTGGTGGTCAGGCAATTCCAAGCAATATGCTTAGAATTGAAGTCTCCTGCCACAATGACTGAAGGTCCAAGGGCGAAGATAGAGTCAAGGTCGGTCGAGAGTAAGTCTTTATTGGGTGACAGGTATGCCGACACCACAATTACCGAGCTGTGCCCGGTCAGTGAGATACGGCACACTGACACCTCCAGATTTGTCAGGGGTGGAGGGTCAGGGGTAGGGGAGAGCAGTGCATTCTTCGTCTGTAGAAGATGAGTGTTCCGCCTAGTTTGTTAGTCAGTCTGTCATTACGTATGGTTACGTAGTTCGGTATTCGGAAACTGCGCTCACTCGGCTTTAGGAAGGACTCCTGAACTAAGAAGAGATCAAGGTCGTGTTCCCGAAAGAATTCGACAAATAGGTCCTTCTGTCCCTTCACGCCGTTGGCGTTGAAGAAGCCAATGGAGAGAGATCTTGGTTTTTCTCTCTGCGCTGTGCGATCCATGAAGGGGTTAAGGGAGAGGAGTGCCCCGGAAGCTGGCGATTACATCCTCGTACTCATTGAGTAGGGAAATCATCTGGACCCCGCTGGCACCTTTCAGCCTCTCCTCCAGCACTGCGATACGCTCGCGGATTGCGAGCGCTCTGCATACTAGAGGATAAGCCGAGATGTCAGAGGGGGGACTGTTGGTCGTCCTCGGGGCCAGAGACCGGGGGGGGACGAGGGTGGGAGTGAAATCCTGTTTTAACGCAGCAGCCCAGCTGGCTGGTTTTGTTAGAGCAGGAGTTCGGGGGAGGGGGTTAGGATTGCCCCAAGATGAGTTAATGGGCGGAAAGTTAGTCGCGTCAAGCTCCCGGGACCCCCGTGAGGAGGCAGCCAAAGGGGGAGGGTTTACACTCCTTGGACCCGACCGGTTCAAAGGCCTCGGGGCCCTGGGGCATCCACGATAATTCGCAGTGTGCCCCAGCTCCCCACACAGGACACAACCGGGGGGGTCCTGAGTCCCCTTCTCCCTCTTGCACTCTCTCGTGCCGTGGGTACCCAGGCACTTGACGCATCTAGGGATTGCATGGCAATTCCTTGCACTGTGGCCATAATTTTGGCAATTGTGACATTGTGCCACATAATTGGATCGGCGCGGAGGCTCGATCCTAATGCCTGATAATTTACAGATTGTGGATATGTTGAAGATTTGCTTCCCCTCAGGGGAGAGTTCGGACACGACCAGGACCAGATCAAGCTTCCCTCTGGACCTATTACTCATTCTGTGGACCTCCAGTACTGGAAGTCCCTGGGCCATGAGGTCTGATTTTATGTAGTCCGTCTCAAGCTCTTTGGGGATACCGCGCAATACCGTCCTGAGGACCCTGTCCTCAGCAGGCGTGTACGAATGGTAGGCTATTTTGCGATTATCCAGCAGACTGGATAACGCTCTGTAGTCGTTAATAGTTGGGACTTGAACGCTGATCCCCAGGGCGGTATTGCGCGCTCGGTTGAATTTTATGTTTTTGGCGCTGAGGGCCGAACTTATTTCATTCCACTTGGTTTTTTCGTGGATGATTATAGGAGGGGGGAGTTTTGGGTTTGTTGGAGGGGGAGAGGAGGGAGAGTCAGAGGGCTCACCTGAAGAGTTTCCTGGCAGGAGCTGGGTCGGGACTTGGTCTGCTGCTGCCTTTGCAGCTTTTGCCGCTGGAGTGGCAGGTGACGGGGTGGAGAAGGGTCTCTTGTTGGACTTGGTCCTTGGAGTTATCCAAGGGCCTCCGGTGTCCTGTGTCTCCATTGATGTGTCCGTATCTTGAGATACGGGCACTGGGGTTGTGGGTTTAGTTGACTCCCGGTGACGCGGGGAGAGGCTTCTGGTGGACCTGGGTGAGGTCGTTGGCGACCTAGATCTCGAGCGGTTGGGTCTTGAATAGTGCTCGATGGACGCCCTCAGGTTAGCTTCCTTAGTTTAGACCTCTCGATTGGAGGAAGCGGAGGGGCTGGGGCCGGGTTAGCCTTCATCTGAGCCGAACGAATGTTGGCCATGTCTTGTAGGGCCGATGTGATACCCTTAAATTGGGGCATCCTGGTTTCTAGGAGCTCCAGCAGATCCTCGCTGAGGCAAGCCCTCGGGGGCTTGTTGTTTTCTTCTCGGTCCATGATTGGAGGTAGAGTTACACTCACTAACTCTTAGCTTATACTGCACAATTAAAAACTATTTCGAGTCCTGTCTCATTATTGCTAAAACTTAACTAAAATCACGCACTGCAATCCAAAAGTAATAACGAACGAATCGGAAGGCGCTAGCGAAAATCGAATCGCAATTTCGCGGTACGGGGCGCACAGCTGGCGCGTAGCACATCGGAGCGGGGCTCTACGATGGCTACGGCGGCGTAGCGGGGTGAAGCGCGTAACGCGTGGGCGCGGGCGCGGGAGGACGGTAGCACTCGGGAGCGACTGGTGAACGCGTGCTCTCGGTACAGAGGCTACAACCGGAATGATGGTTTCGCACCGAGCTGCGCGTATTTATAGGCAACCGAGGCAGGCAGGCGAGCGGGCTGCGGGCGGACGGGTGTTCGACGTGGAGGGGAGATGTTTTGAGCGTGTTCGTTTCGTGGAGTTACAGTCTGAGAGAGATTTATTTATTTCAACGAGTTAATCAATCAATAAAGCAAGCATTTTGAGGTAAAAAAAATAAATATATAAATTATTAATTAAAAAAATAAAAAAAATAAAATGCGCACCACCGAATGAAATGAAATTATTTTTTGTTGTATAATATTGTGGTTCAAATTGTCCGTGTGCCTAATGCATCGCGCACACCGAGAACGCCAGTTGTCACTGTCTATCTAGCTGTATGTATGTGTATGTATGTATGTATGTATATCATTATTGATTGCACATCGCTGCGTGCGCGCTGATTTTTAACTGCTGTTGTCTTAATTATAATTGGTGATTTCGATTGATTGACGTATCGTTTTAAAGAAAACTATATTCTATAATGTACTTGAATCATATGTGGCCCTGAAAAGGGCCTTTTGATATAATTAAACAACGGCGCGGGTGCAGCCAGCTTGCGGGCCGCGCGCAAGCGCGCGCCGTTGTTAATTTGGAGACAGCCTTAGGCGCGCTCTCCGCGGATCCTGCGCGCGAGCTGGATGTCTTTGGGCATGATGGTCACGCGCTTGGCGTGGATCGCGCACAGGTTGGTGTCCTCAAAGAGACCGACCAGGTACGCCTCGCTTGCCTCCATGGAGTGCCATGACGGCGGAGCTCTGGAAACGCAAGTCAGTCTTGAAGTCCTGGGCGATCTCACGCACGAGACGCTGGAACGGGAGCTTGCGGATCAAAAGTTCGGTACTCTTCTGGTAGCGACGGATCTCACGCAGAGCTACAGTTCCGGGCCTGTAACGATGGGGCTTCTTGACACCTCCCGTGGCCGGTGCGCTCTTGCGGGCAGCCTTGGTGGCGAGCTGTTTGCGGGGCGCCTTGCCACCGGTGGATTTACGAGCGGTCTGCTTCGTACGAGCCATGGCGTATTATTATTATTATTATTGTAATAACAACAATAAGTAAGAGTAACTAACTGACGACGATCAGCGGCCGAGTCGCGAGCGAGAATAAAACGCTGCCGGTTTTTTTTTTTTTTTTTTTTTTTGAGGGACCTACGTAGTTAGCCTCTGATGGCTTTGACTACTTCGCCGGAGAGAAGGCGGGCTCCTGATGGGAGTCCACGCTAAAAATGGGTTTTACACTAGCATGCCTAAGGGCGCCCCTATTGGGCCGACCTCGGACTTAGGACGCTAGGGGAGAATTTCAATCGAATTGGTTTTATGCTACAATACGCTTCGGAAATTTTACGTTAGACCAGACTGAGAAGAAGCGTCAAGAAACTCCATCTGGGTGTCGATTATGTGAGTTAACCGGTACCGGTACCGGTGCAAAGTGGGGTCGCCCACGTGTAGGGTGAGCCGGGGGACGCCGACGCCTCCGCCGCGGACGGAGACGTTGTGGTGTGTATGGATCTAAGCTGGTGTTGCCCTGTGAGACGGTTGGGCGACGGATATCTTCGCGGGCTGCGAGGGCAACCGTGATAGTGTCATCGGTGTCGGTCAGTACGTGTCGGGGACGCCTGTTCCGAGAGGATACGCCCACGAGCGGGACGTAATTTACGGCATCGCGTAATAAGGGGTTAGGATGGTGAGGAGCGTTATTGAAGAACCGCCGAGAGGCATCCTTCATAAACTTGGCCACGGTTGGAAGACCGAGGTCGTCGTGAAGATCTAAGTTGCGCATGAACCACGGAGCACCCGCGGCTCTGCGCAAGAATCGATTCTGCAGCACCTGGAATTGGTACAGAGCAGTCGAGTTCGCATGAGCGAAGACCACACTAGCGTAAGTTAATATGGGGCGAACGCACGTCTTGTAAATTGTCATCTTATTTCTAAGCGACAGCTTACTGCGTTTGTTCAACAACGGATAGAGACGGCCTAGAATGAAGGCCGCGCGATTCCGGACACGCCTAATGTGTGGCCGGAAAAGCAATCGACGATCTAGGGTGACCCCTAGATATTTGACCTCGTTAGCCCACGGAATGGGGCTATCGTAGAGTCGAATAGAATTGTAGGAGGGACCTAACCAACTGAGACTGAGTTTCCGGCAAAAAAGCACAGCGGCGCTTTTCTCCGGATTCACTTCGATCCTCCAGAGCCTAAACCAACGACCTAACTCGTTGATGGCGTCCTGGAGGCGACCATGTAGAACCGAGGGGCGGATAGAAGTCGTATAGATGGCGGTGTCATTAGCAAAAAGTGCATAATGAACATGCGGAACTCTAGGTATATCGTTTGTGAACAACGAAAAGAGAATTGGGGAGAGAACAGAGCCCTGCGGGACTCCGGCTCTGATCGGATGGGGAGACGAGTACGAGCCCTCCACTCTGTAGCGAAAGGTGCGGTTCGTAAGGAAATCTTGTATTATGAGTACAAGTCGGTCGGGTAGGTCTAGGGCATAGAGCTTGTAGATCAAGCCCTCATGCCAGACTTTGTCGAACGCTTTCGCCACGTCGAGGAAGATCGCACCCGTCGGGGCTCTATTGCTAATCGTCCGTTGGATGTGCTCCGTCAGACGGTACACCTGTTGGACGCAAGAGTGCCTGGCTCGAAAGCCAAATTGCTCGTCGATAAGACAGCCCGAAGCGGATATATGATCCCAAATCCGGGCTAGGATGACACGCTCGAATAGCTTGCCGAGTGTCTTTAGGAGACTGATGGGGCGATAACTGCTAGCACTACTGCGGGGTTTGCCCGGCTTGTGAATACCGATAACATCGGCGGCTTTCCAGGAGGCTGGAAAGTGAGCATTCTCAAGAGCTACATTAAATATTACTACCAAAATGGTGAGTAACACATCGGGCAGCAGCTTCAGGACTCGGTTAGGAATGCCGTCAGCTCCCGGAGACTTTTTAACTTTAAGTGCCCTAACCAGTTCTTTGACCTCTAACAGAGAAACTACTTTTACTGTATCTACGGGGGCAGACTGCCCACGCCTCTCAACCTCGTTCAGCACCATGTCCAGGTGGATCGGGTCGATGGGATTGAGGCTGGGCGAACATTGGTTCTCGAGATTAACCGCCAGGCATTCGGCCTTCTCGTCGTCGTCGAAGGCTGGGGTCGGGTGATCAGAACGATCCAAAGGGGGCATAGAAGCTACGTTCTCCGACTTGAGAGATCTAGCCAGTTTCCAGTAGGCCAGATGACTGGGCTGTATCTCCTCGAGCAAACTATCCCAACGACCTCGCCTGAGCTCAGATATACGCCGTTTCAACTCGCGTTGAAGATAGCGCATCCGAGAACGGTTTTCGTCGGTAGGATAGGAGTCATAGGCTCTTTGTGCGGCATTCTTGGCCGTCTTTAACGATCTCACGTCCTCCGGCAGGTCCCAGCGTCGGTCGCCCTCGACCGGGACACGCTTGGAGGACTGACTGATAGCAGTGGTGAGATGGTTAGAGAAGGCCTCGATTGCCGCGTCGGTCTCGTCTGTTGTGGTAATATTGTCAGGGATCGATTTGAAGGTGTCTGACTCTACGTTAGCGAGAGCCCGTCCCAACCTCTCCCAGTCTATGATAGACTTGGTGAGGGGGGGACCGGTAGAAGAGGGGAGACCGAGTTGTAAAATAACCGGCCTGTGGTCGGAGTCGAGTTCGTGAGCCACCTCTATAGAACGCAGCCTCAGGGCTACGTTCTTTAGAAGAGCAATGTCCAGTATGTCAGGTTGATGCGCGGGATTGAAGGGGTAGTGAGTCGCCTCCATAGGCGCAATGATATCAAAATTCAAAACTTCGATTATCCGATCGAGCCTCCTGCCGTTTTGGTTACTAACCCTACAGTTCCAACGGATATGCTTCGCGTTGAGATCCCCGGCCAGAAGGACCGAGTCACCTCATACTAAGTAAGGCTTGTACGTCTGTCAAAAGTAAGTCTTTCGTTGGTGAAAGGTAAACTGACGCGATGACGATCGGTCTGTGACCGGACATCGCCACGCGGCAGACTGACACTTCCATGTTAGTCAGTGGGGGCGGCGCCAGAGGAATGCAATGCAAAGATCGTTTATAGTACACTAAGGTGCCTCCAAATGAGGTTGCCCTATCGTTCCTAACTATATTGTAATTCGCGACCTTGGGGTCGCGACTAGCTGGCTTAAGAAAGGTCTCTTGAACTAAAAGAATGTCCAACTGGCGAGTGCGGAGGAAATCCGCCACCTCGCACCGTTGGTCTCGCAAGCCATTGGCGTTGAAATAGCCAATGTCTAGCGCACAAGGCTTATACCTTTGTGGTGTGGTATCCATTAAAAGGATAAACTATTTCCTACCCGTATAGGCGCGAAGAGCGTCAAACAGGTGACGATGATCGTACGCGATGAAAAGGCACTCCTTTGGGTCCTTCGCATTCCGGAGCTTCGCAGCGAGCTGCGTGATTTCGTCAAAGTCGAAAGCATTGGCGAAGTCACTGACCACTGCGAAGTCCGACGAGAAGTCGACAAAGTTGGAAGCAGTGCGGGAAGGTGACGGTCTCGGTTGCACCGCAGGAGGGTGCGCGCGAGGCGTCACTGGTGCGGGCTGGTGCACCAAGGGTTTGGCCCAGGCGTTGCTAGCGCGCAGCCGCCGGAGCCGGACCCCGGGACCGCCAAAGCGGGGAAATGACGCGAATCAGACGCCGGAGGCCCCCGGGAAGCGGGGGGCGGAAGACCGAGCCGCGCGCTGCGGGTGACTCGGGCCCGCTTTGCGGCCGCTGCGAGGAGCCTTGGGGCAACCGCGATAATTCGCAGTGTGTCCCACTGATCCGCACAGTATGCAGCTTGGCGGTTCGAGCGTGCCCGGCGTGCGGTCACAACCGGGAGTGCCGTGATCCCCGGTGCACTTGACACAGCGGGGCACGGCATGACAGAAACGGGAAGCGTGCCCGTACAACTGGCAGCGATGGCACTGACCTGGAGTACCACGCTTCCGAGGAGCTTCCACACGGATGCCAGACATCTGACAGATCCGCTGGACATTGAATATCTTCTTCCCCTCCGGAGAGGAGTCGAGAACGACGAGCACCAAGTCGTATGGCTCCTTGGTGCGTGACCGGTACATTCGATGTACCTCACGGACAGGCAGGCCTCTGAGCCTGCAGATCGTCCCTAATGAGCTCTGATTCGAGCTCTTTAGGGAGACCGCGAACGACAACTCTCAGCTGTCGCTCGTCCTCAAGGGCGTACGTGTGATACGCGACCTTGAGGTGACCGAGGTGGGACGTGAGCGCCCGGTGGTCGGCCGCGGATTGCGTCGACACCGAGATACCCTTGTCCGTATTGACGGCGGAGAGGAAGTTTATACGCCTCTCGCGCAGAAGACCGGAGATCTGTCCCCACGCCTTCTTGTCCTGAATGACAATCGGGGGCTGGCGGAGCCGCCGGGGGACAGCAGGCTGGGAAGCCTGGGAAGACGAAGCTGCAGCTGGGATTGATGCAGGTGCAGAAGAAGTAGAAGTAGACGGAGGCTGGGGACTGCCAGCGACCGCGCGTGCCTGTTTAGGCGGCGGAGAAGAGGTGGAGGGGCCCGGAGGCACAACCGCGCCTTGATCGCGCGACTTGCGCTTCCGAGCTACGACCGTGAAGCCCTAGTCGTCGTCGGCGGCCTGTGCAACGGCAGGGTCCACGGACTCCTGACAGTCCATGGACAAATCGTCTTGCTCGGCCTCCGACGCCGCGCGGACACTAACGGGAGAGCCCACCTGCGAAGGGGCCGAAGAAACGGGCGAAAGGGAGCGAGGCGACTCGGCCTCGCTCCGAGCCGATGGGGAAGCCACCGGCGAATCCTCAGACAGAGAGGGACCGCGCGCTGAAGGCGCGCGGGGCAAGGGGGCGGAGTGCGACGAAGTGTCGCGGGGCGAGCGGGATCTATCCCGAGACGAAGTGGCTCCGGAAGGAGCGGACCTATGCTGTTCGACTTGGCCGAGAGCCTCAAGCTCCGACCTTGTCTCAGCCACCATGCGACCCAATTGGGGGGCGACTCCCGGATACCGTTTTGACAAAACTGCCATAACGGTAGTCCAGGGGAGGTCGTCTACCAATTGGGACATCGTGGAAGTGAGTGCGCGCGATGTGATGTGCGATCGCGGTTCTGCGCTAATCTGAGCCTCCCCGCCGGGATAGGCGGGGAGATGAGTGGCCTACGTGAGCCTATATCCATTCGTAATGATAAATAAAAAAAAAAAAGCGGTAGCGGTGCGGTGTGCGAGGGGGAGAGAATATATAGTGTCTTCTCTCTCGCTCTCTCTCGGTCGAACGCTCCATACACGCCACGTGTTCCGTCTCCCTCCTCCGTACTCTATATACAAGCCGAAGACCGGACCGGCAGCGTCGCGTTTTACGCATTCGCGCTCGAGCCTGCGCAGCGGTCAGACGTCCGTTCGGTCCGACCCGCGCTGCTCCGACGCTCTCCGATCTCTCGTCTCACGCGCGGTCGCTGGCAGTCCCCAGCCTCCGTCTACTTCTTCTGCACCTGCATCAATCCCAGCTGCAACTTCGTCACAGGCTTCCCAGCCTGCTGTCCCCCGGCGGCTCCGCCCGCCCCCGATTGTCATCCAGGACAAGAAAGCGTGGGGACAGATCTCCGGTCTTCTGCGCGAGAGGCGTATAAACTTCCTCTCCGCCGTCAATACGGACAAGGGTATCTCGGTGTCGACGCAATCCGCGGCCGACTACCGGGCGCTCACGTCCCAACTCGGTCACCTCAAGGTCGCGTATCACACGTACGCCCTTGAGGACGAGCGACAGCCGAGAGTTGTCGTTCGCGGTCTCCCTAAAGAGCTCGAATCAGCTCATTAGGGACGATCTGCAGGCTCAGGGCCTGCCTGTCCGTGAGGTACATCGAATGTACCGGTCACGCACCAAGGAGCCATACGACTTGGTGCTCGTCGTTCTCGACTCCTCTCCGGAGGGGAAGAAGATATTCAATGTCCAGCGGATCTGTCAGATGTCTGGCATCCGTGTGGAAGCTCCTCGGAAGCGTGGTACTCCAGGTCAGTGCCATCGCTGCCAGTTGTACGGGCACGCTTCCCGTTTCTGTCATGCCGTGCCCCGCTGTGTCAAGTGCACCGGGGATCACGGCACTCCCGGTTGTGACCGCACGCCGGGCACGCTCGAACCGCCAAGCTGCATACTGTGCGGATCAGTGGGACACACTGCGAATTATCGCGGTTGCCCCAAGGCTCCTCGCAGCGGCCGCAAAGCGGGCCCGAGTCACCCGCAGCGCGCGGCTCGGTCTTCCGCCCCCGCTTCACGGGGGCCTCCGGCGTCTGATACACGTCATTTCCCCGCTTTGGGGTCCCGGGGTCCGGCTCCGGCGGCTGCGCCTAGCAACGCCTGGGCCAAACCCCTGGTGCACCAGCCCGCACCAGTGACGCCTCGCGCGCACCCTCCTGCGGTGCAACCGAGACCGTCACCTTCCCGCACTGCTTCCAACTTTGTCGACTTCTCGTCGGACTTCGCAGTGGTCAGTGACTTCGCCAATGCTTTCGACTTTGACGAAATCACGCAGGTCGCTGCGAAGCTCCGAAATGCGAAGGACCCAAAGGAGTGCCTTTTCATCGCGTACGATCATCGTCACCTGTTTGACGCTCTTCGCGCCTTTACGGGTAGGAAATAGTTTATCCTTTTAATGGATACCACACCACAAAGGTATAAGCCTTGTGCGCTAGACATTGAAAGAAAGAAAGAAAGAAAGAAAATACATTTATTCACAGCAACACAACAATAACAAATAAAATATAATAAACAGAAAAAGAACAGTTGTTGTGAAACGGTCCTAACTCAGCATGTGCTGGCGGTTATACCAGCGCTGATCTTCCGTTAGGACCGCTCGGTGACAGCACGGAAAGTGACACAAAAAAATCAAAAAAACATTTAAAATAAGTACATGTAAACAACAGATAATAATAAAAAATAAAACCTATAATAGTATCAAAATAAAAGAAAACAAATAATGGAACAAAAAGGAAAAAAAAGAAAAAGAAAATAAAAAAGTATGACTGTAACATTACCCTGTCTATGGTGATCCAATTTAATATCTAATCTGTGGCGGGTGGCGATGCCTAAGCGCACAACAACATGTCATACTAATACTAATACTAAATGAACTAAATATGACTAATAACAACTATGAGCCGTATAATCTGTCTGTGCAACTACGAAGATAATAACTAACAGCACAACACAAAACCAAAGAGAGAGTAATCGCTACGTTGCAGAAAACGGTACAATTAAGTATTATATTATTATTCAACACTGCTCAGACAAAACATCAAGTACAAAGCAATAAGAATTAGAGTCAAATATTTATAGCAAACGAGATAAAAAACTTATTACAACATACAATGCAAAGCTCGTGGGGCATAACATTCAGGTATGTACTTACATAGATATCGATCATATTCCGCTAGTGTCATGCTTTAATGGTTCCTGATTATATTGGTGATCAAGCAAATATTTTTTTAAATTACATTTAAAACTATGTAAACTTTGCAGGTTCCTAATCGGTGGTGGGATGTTGTTCCAGCATTTAGTTGCTGTATAGCGGAAACTACCTCGAAAGGCGCCCGATGCATGACGAGGCGTTAACAGTTGTATAGCGCATTGTCGAGTAACTCGCGATCCATTGCAAGACGCATGTAACAACTTTGTGAAAAGATACATTGGAGCTTTGTGTTTAAGTACTCCGAAAAGAAGACAGGCCAGATGAAGCTTACGGCGGTGTTGCATCTTAAGAATGGAGTGATTGTTAAGAAATGGGGTAACATGGGCCCTCAGCGGAACATTGAAGCAGAAGCGAACATTGGCTATTTCAACGCCAATGGCTTGCGAAACCAACGGTGCGAGGTGGCGGATTTCCTCCGCACTCGCCAGTTGGACATTCTTTTAGTTCAAGAGACCTTTCTTAAGCCAGCTAGTCGCGACCCCAAGGTCGCGAATTACAATATAGTTAGGAACGATAGGGCAACCTCATTTGGAGGCACCTTAGTGTACTATAAACGATCTTTGCATTGCATTCCTCTGGCGCCGCCCCCACTGACTAACATGGAAGTGTCAGTCTGCCGCGTGGCGATGTCCGGTCACAGACCGATCGTCATAGCGTCAGTTTACCTTTCACCAACGAAAGACTTACTTCTGACAGACGTACAAGCCTTACTTAGTATGGGTGACTCGGTCCTTCTGGCCGGGGATCTCAACGCGAAGCATATCCGTTGGAACTGTAGGGTTAGTAACCAAAACGGCAGGAGGCTCGATCGGATAATCGAAGTTTTGAACTTTGATATCATTGCGCCTATGGAGGCGACTCACTACCCCTTCAATCCCGCGCATCAACCTGACATACTGGACATTGCTCTTCTAAAGAACGTTGCCCTGAGGCTGCGTTCTATAGAGGTGGCTCACGAACTCGACTCCGACCACAGGCCGGTTATTTTACAACTCGGTCTCCCCTCTTCTACCGGTCCCCCCCTCACCAAGTCTATCATAGACTGGGAGAGGTTGGGACGGGCTCTCGCTAACGTAGAGTCTGACACCTTCAAATCGATCCCTGACAATATTACCACAACAGACGAGACCGACGCGGCAATCGAGGCCTTCTCTAACCATCTCACCACTGCTATCAGTCAGTCCTCCAAGCGTGTCCCGGTCGAGGGCGACCGACGCTGGGACCTGCCGGAGGACGTGAGATCGTTAAAGACGGCCAAGAATGCCGCACAAAGAGCCTATGACTCTTATCCTACCGACGAAAACCGTTCTCGGATGCGCTATCTTCAACGCGAGTTGAAACGGCGTATATCTGAGCTCAGGCGAGGTCGTTGGGATAGTTTGCTCGAGGAGATACAGCCCAGTCATCTGGCCTACTGGAAACTGGCTAGATCTCTCAAGTCGGAGAACGTAGCTTCTATGCCCCCTTTGGATCGTTCTGATCACCCGACCCCAGCCTTCGATGACGACGAGAAGGCCGAATGCCTGGCGGTTAATCTCGAGAACCAATGTTCGCCCAGCCTCAATCCCATCGACCCGATCCACCTGGACATGGTGCTGAACGAGGTTGAGAGGCGTGGGCAGTCTGCCCCCGTAGATACCTTAAAAGTAGTTTCACTGTTAGAGGTCAAAGAACTGGTTAGGGCACTTAAAGTCAAAAAGTCTCCGGGAGCTGACGGCATTCCTAACCGAGTCCTGAAGCTGCTGCCCGATGTGTTACTCACCATTTTGGTAGTAATATTTAATGTAGCTCTTGAGAATGCTCACTTTCCAGCCTCCTGGAAAGCCGCCGATGTTATCGGTATTCACAAGCCGGGCAAACCCCGCAGTAGTGCTAGCAGTTATCGCCCCATCAGTCTCCTAAAGACACTCGGCAAGCTATTCGAGCGTGTCATCCTAGCCCGGATTTGGGATCATATATCCGCTTCGGGCTGTCTTATCGACGAGCAATTTGGCTTTCGAGCCAGACTGACGGAGCACATCCAACGGACGATTAGCAATAGAGCCCCGACGGGTGCGATCTTCCTCGACGTGGCGAAAGCTTTCGACAAAGTCTGGCATGAGGGCTTGATCTACAAGCTCTATGCCCTAGACCTACCCGACCGACTTGTACTCATAATACAAGATTTCCTAACGAACCGCACCTTTCGCTACAGAGTGGAGGGCTCGTACTCGTCTCCCCATCCGATCAGAGCCGGAGTCCCGCAGGGCTCTGTTCTCTCCCCAATTCTCTTTTCGTTGTTCACAAACGATATACCTAGAGTTCCGCATGTTCATTATGCACTTTTTGCTGATGACACCGCCATCTATACGACTTCTATCCGCCTCTCGGTTCTACATGGTCGCCTCCAGGACGCCATCAACGAGTTAGGTCGTTGGTTTAGGCTCTGGAGGATCGAAGTGAATCCGGAGAAAAGCGCCGCTGTGCTTTTTTGCCGGAAACTCAGTCTCAGTTGGTTAGGTCCCTCCTACAATTCTATTCGACTCTACGATAGTCCCATTCCGTGGGCTAACGAGGTCAAATATCTAGGGGTTACCCTAGATCGTCGATTGCTTTTCCGGCAACACATTAGGCGTGTCCGGAATCGCGAGGCCTTCATTCTAGGCCGTCTCTATCCGCTGTTGAACAAACGCAGTAAGCTGTCGCTTAGAAATAAGATGACAATTTACAAGACGTGCGTTCGCCCCATACTAACTTACGCTAGTGTGGTCTTCGCTCATGCGAACTCGACTGCTCTGTACCAATTCCAGGTGCTGCAGAATCGATTCTTGCGCAGAGCCGCGGGCGCTCCGTGGTTCATGCGCAACTTAGATCTTCACGACGACCTAGGTCTTCTAACCGTGGCCAAGTTTATGAAGGATGCCTCTCGGCGGTTCTTCAATAACGCTCCTCACCATCCTAACCCCTTATTACGCGATGCCGTAAATTACGTCCCGCTCGTGGGCGTATCCTCTCGGAACAGGCGTCCCCGACACGTACTGACCGACACCGATGACACTATCACGGCTGCCCTCGCAGCCCACGAAGATATTCGTCGCCCAACCGTCTCACAGGGCAACACCAGCTTAGATCCATACACACCACAACGTCTCCGTCCGCGGCGTAGGCGTCGGCGTCCCCCGGCTCACCCTACACGTGGGCGACCCCACTTTGCACCGGTACCGTGCGACGTCCTCCCTTACCCGGCTAGATGAAGGGAACACGTCGTAAACAAAATGAAAACGAAATGTCGAAAAAATAATAAACAAAACTAATGTCCGGCGTGACCTTTGGACTAAGAGTGGGTCTATCCTATGGAGCTGAAAGAAACCAGTTAGTAAGTTTAACACATTCTTTATTTCTACGTTTTCTTTACAACATTAAATACTTAATTGTAACCTTGAAGTCCTGAACGACCAGACATTTGATTCTAAATTAATTAACAGCTCAGTAAAGCATGGGTCGTGTTTAAAACAATATGGTTCTTAAGATAGGTTCACAATAATCTATTCCAAAGTTGGTTAGTCCCTAAGGAACCTAATGCCATCAATTCCAATACTTAATTTGCTCTTAAATCCTACTTCCCTAACTAGTAATTAATTCACAGACCTCGTTCTGAAGAAACCTTCGTGCAAAAGGCTGTCCGGCTGCAGACTGGATCTGGGCAGTGTGAGTCGAGACGCGATGCTCTGGGCGTCGACTCTATGCAAGCTCCATTTGCAAGCCACACCGTAAGCGCGTGAAGATAATAGAAAGGTCCTCTAATATTTGAGGGCTTTAAGAAGCTTGGTGCAGAAGGCTTTATAAAGAGACAGTCATGGGCTTGCAACACAAAATGGCGGCTGGTGAAAGGTACCTAGCCCGCACTACTAAATTACACAAAATAAAGCAAGCCTTAACTTAATCATTCACAAACTAAATCTCTAGTGGAAAGTGAAATTTACTGAACATATGCTTATTTCTTTCAGGGTAAAGAAAGGAAGCCAAATACCAAGATTGGACCCCAAAATAGAAGGCCTATATCTAAATGTGTTTTCTAAATCCCCTTCTAAATTATATTCGAATGAAATTGCTTTAACTTCTTCCAAATTCTATTCCTAAACTATTTAAATTCTTTAAATTTCCAAACTATATTAATCTTTCCAAATTATATTAATCTTTTCCAAATTCCCATCCAGCTGGAAAGAAGCAAATTGCCTCGATTAGGATATGCACATGGCAGACATTACGCGAAGAGCAGAATGTAACAGATCAAGAGAGCTTACCGGAGACCATCCAATAAAGATTATCTCAAACGCTGTATTTCCCTCCGTCCCGGCATAAAGAACCCTCTGGTTTCAAATAATTTGAGTTTGAAGAGCTGAAAGTTAACCACGAGGTTAAGAAACCAGTCTACATGATGCACATGTCTTATTCAGACGGAATATCTACTTACGGTTTTGTTACTGCCACAAAATAATTCTTAAATCGGCTGCTACTTTGCCACATAAGCCACTGGAGACTTCTATCAAAACTAGGACCTCCGTCCTGCACAAGATGTTCAAAGCTTCTGCTCGCACTCAACTTGGAGCTGCAGTTGTAAGCAACCTCTAACCAATATGGCTGACGAACGGAGCACCCTGGAGCACCCTCGGATGAAGAAATTCTCCCACAATATTTACCCCAGAATTTACCCCGAAAGTATTGACTTTCAAATTGTGAAATTTGTATTTTAGAAAACAATTAAACAGTTGATTATCGTAGAAGACATTCATTGTTCCTCCTGAAACCTAAATTCCTACAAAACCTTGTTTCAGCAAAAGCTTCCTATACATTTTTCCTAATAAACATACAGTAATAAATCATGAAGTTGAATTTTATTTCCCTACATACGAGTAGAAAATCTAGGGCTGACAACCCTATGCAAATCGATACCGAATGTCAATCTAGTGACCAGCCTTTAAATATATTAAAGATTGTTGCCAGTACTCAGAGTTTGGGTTTGTTCCAGTCAATGATAAAAGCGCAACGTTACAACCGGTACCGGTTAATTCACATAATCGACACCCAGATGGAGTTTCTTGACGCTTCTTCTCAGTCTGGTCTAACGTAAAATTTCCGAAGCGTATTGTAGCATAAAACCAATTCGATTGAAATTCTCCCCTAGCGTCCTAAGTCCGAGGTCGGCCCAATAGGGGCGCCCTTAGGCATGCTAGTGTCTCTCATCCTCTCTCATCAGGAGTCCGCCCTCTCTCCGGCGAAGTAGTCAAAGCCATCAAAGGCTAAGAAAAAAAAAAAAAACAGTCATTGTAGTTGCAATAGAGCAGTAGTAGCAGTAGGAGGTTGAAGAGTGAACTAGAGGAACCCAAAGGAGCAAAAGTGAATCAGAGCGAACATTCGGACGAACATTCCGAACGAACATTCAGAGCGAACATTCGGACGAACATTCCGAACGAACATTTGGACGAACATTCCGACGAACATTCGGATGAACATTGGAGCAAAATTGGAGAGAACTTCTTAGCAACTGAACCACGAACCGCAAGGAAGAACTCATCCTCGAACCCCGCTCATTGTCGAACCTCGCTCATTCTCGAACCTCGAACCTTGTTAAGTTTAGAATCAGTTTAACTTTGAACCTTTAACTAGAATCTTTTGCTTAGAATCGTGTAACTAGAACTGTTAGCGACAGCTCCTGTTAGCGACAGCCCCCTGTTAGCGACAGTCCCTTAGAATATAAGTTTTGACATGTAAATATCTTAAGAGTGCGCCGAGGCAACGATACGTAATTACGAAAAAAATGCGTTCGTTTGATCGCCTGCTGCATTGTTTTTACTGAAGCTTTAGTTATGCAATTCATATGTAAGATATTTAAGGAATCACTCTATATATCATATACTTTAGAAACACGATTACTTGTACTTCCCTCGATAGAAAAAACATCCAAAGATACCTCTACATAACAAAATAAACACTTAGTACGGCGTAATTACTTCACGGAAGATCATCACTTTTGGATTTACAACAAAACTACGTCTTCTATATATTCTACACTTTAGATTTGAAAATGTGTTTTTATTTTACTAATATGAAGGAAGCGAGGTGGACTATCCCGCGCAGAATCGATGCCATCCGTTCCGTGTACGACCAGAGGCCCGCGCAAGGAGCGCAGCGTCCGACAGAACGCGATCGCGTCGCGTTCACGGAACACGGGCCTAAATCCGTAGCGTCGACGACAAATACGGAGGTAAGACAAGGAGCTCCAGTTGGAACAGGAGCTTATCAAGAAGCGGCTCGCTGCTACTATTGATAGAATTGAGGTAGAAGGGTCTCGGGCTGGAGGATCAATTGCGGCGTCAAGACGGGTGGACGAATGGCTTGACAGCCAGCAACCCGGGAGAGCTGCACCAACGACGGTGAGATCGCGAGAGGCCTCGCCGCCGCAAAGAACGCGACTGAACGAGGTGCACGCTTCGGCCCCTTTTACTCAAAGGGATCGCTCGGTCAGTAGGGGTCGGGCCATCGATCGCCTCACGGACCATCTAGAAACGATGATGCGACCGCCGTCGCGGCAGCTTTACGAGTTGCCCGCCTTCGCCGGGGAAGCGAACGAGTGGCTCACCTTTTTAAACAGTTATAGAGAGTCAACGGTAAGATACAAATTTAGTGATTTTGAAAATGTAGCCAGACTTAGACATAGTCTGAAGGGCGAAGCAAGGCAGTGTGTGCATCACCTGCTAGCGTCGACCTCAAGCCCAGATTTGGTGATCAGAATATTGCAAAAGAATTTCGGGCGAACAGATCTGCTCATAGACCGAGCCATTGAAGAGTTGAAACGAATGTCGCCTGTCGGTCCGAGTGCAATTGATTTAAATAATGCACATTGTGTCGACGTTAGTAAATTTGGACAAGCGGAGTTATGGAGCTAACCCGCTGCTGATTAGAGAGATAACCGAACGACTCAGCCCACACTTGCGTTCGCACTGGTGCGCGTACGCAAAGGAGCATCTTAAAAACGACAAAAGTGAACTCCTGTTGATAGCAGAGTTCCTGCTTGACGAGAGCGACGCCGAGTTAGAATTTTCACACGCACGGGCGCCGAATAAGAAAATGACACCCGTGCCACCGATCCAGCGAAAAACTAGGCGCGAGTTAAGCGTGCTGAACCCCAAAATATATCCTTTGTCAGCACGCCGTAATGTAGAACATTGGCGTCAAAGCTGATCTGCATTATTTTAGTATATATATTGGTAGTAAGTTAAATTTAGTTAGATTACTCTTGATTGTAAACTAGGCTGTAACTCTGTTGGTTTTTAAGTAAATAAATTATTTTTTTAAATCAAGTCCTTGCTGTCTAACTTAATTGGCGCAGCCGGTAGGATTCCCGTGGATCCTCCTGCGTAACGTATCCTGTAAAAAATCCGGGATCGCGTCGCGACGAGAATCGTACGTTTTTACGTTTTAACGGGAAGCCGCCGAACAAATAAATTTATTAAGAAGCCGCAAGGGAGCCGCCACAGAAGCTGTCCAGATCCAGCCAGCCTAGCAGATCCAGGGAGCTGTCCAGATCCAGCATCCTGCAATATCCAGTTCGGGAGAGCCCAACAGTAAAGGGACCGAAGGCTGCTGGGAGGAATGTGAGTCAAATTCTTCATCATCCTCTCTGTTCCTTTTATACGTGTCCTCATTTGTAATCAATATATGTGTTATTAGGGATTATCTAACGCCGTAATAGCATTTTTAACGTCGTATTACAGTGTACAATTCCACTAACAATACGACCTAGCATTTTAAGTGTGTCAATCGAAACGTAAACAAACTTCATTCACAATGGAAGGCATTGTCAGGATTCCGTCGGAAATGGTTAAAATTATTCCTGAATTTGAGGGAGATGCGAGGCAACTACCCCTGTTTATAAAGAAATGTGAATATATTTTAAGTAATTACGGTGGGAATGCTATTCAGAATACGTACCTATACCATGTAATTACCAGTAGACTAACGGGAGCAGCAGCTAATTTAGTGGGAGAACGGGATCAAATCAGTGATTGGACTGAACTTAAATCGTTACTTTCTCAGCACTTTGGCGATCCCAGGACCGAGGAATGCCTACTGTTAGAGTTAGAAGCATTAAGGATGAATAGGAATGAAACTTATTTAGAATTTTGTCATCGTGTCCAGCATTTCCGTAGCATTTTATTGGCCAAGGTTATTGAAACCATCGAAGACGAAGGACTACGTAGGGCTAAGCAGGAAATTTACACTCATACGTCTTTGAATGTGTTTCTATACAATTTGCCACCACATTTAGTAAAAATAGTTAGACTTAGGAATAACACGACTCTGGAAGATGCCTTAAAAACTGTCTTGGAGGAACAAAACTTCCAGACAGTGTATGATATAAAAAATCCTGTAAGGAATTTTAGGAATAACAGAAACGGAAACAATCCTGATGTTAACAATAAAAATATTCGTGTCCCAACAAATAATGATAACCAGGGACCGAGTTTTCATAGAACGCCAAATAATTTTAATAATTTCAATGTACCAAGTAATTCAGCACAAACAAGAAATCGAACTTATCATAGTAACTCATTTAACTTGCGCAACCCGTGGCAACAACAGGTCAGGGCGCCGCAGACTCAGCAAGTAGCGGGCAATACACCCAGTCACCTGATGCGCAATCAGCACATGCCGGCGGCCGTCACAGCGCCTCGCCCATATAATAATAATGCGACGTCAGGAACTAACACGGACGTTACTATGAGAACGGCAAATTCGAGACGCGTTAATTACACGGATGATTTTGATGAGGGACAAGTACTCCTGGAAAACGATAACGAGCCATCCCCAGGACCCTCTCAGGGTTACGAAGGAGTAGAAAATTTTTTCATAAGGGCCTCTACAACATGGAACGATTAGAGTTAAACTGTGATAGGATTTTAAGGTTACCGCACATTTTTATTCCGGAACTACAATCTGTGTTCATGATAGACACAGGAAGTACGCGATCATTTATTAGCCCACAATTGGTTAAAAAATATTTTAGAGAGTACAAGCGACGGGAGCGATTCGAAGTAGTGAGCACCCACGCGTCAAGTAAACATGACGAGGTTGTCTACATACCATTGCCCAAAATTTTTAAAAGCCAGGACCAATACAAATTTTATGTTTATAGTGTAGATAATAGGTATGACGGCTTAATAGGTAGCGACCTACTAAAACAGTTGGACGCTAATATTGACATGAAAAGTCAAACTCTTTTCACTAAGACTACTCGCATTCCAATCATTTATACTCCACCTATGAAGGAGACATACAATCTGCCTCCTCGTAGCGAATTGAGAGTTAAATTACCAGTCAATTTATTGAATGGCGAAGCTATTTTAGATTATAAACAATTCACTGACGGAATAAGAATGGCCGCCGCGATAGTTACATGTTCTAACGGTTACGCAACTACGGTCATACAAAATTGCAAGGACCAAGATATGACATTGGTAGTTACAGCTGCTTTCAAGGTCGAACCGTATTATGATGAAAAGGTGAACTTAAATTTCTCCGATAGAGCAGGTGAGAATGACGAATTATTAACACAAAATTTATGTAAATTAAGATTGGATGATTTGAATGACGAGGAAAGACAGGCGATAGGTAAACTATGCGAAGAGTACAAGGATATATTTTATTGTGATGAAATCCCACTCTCATTCACTAATCAAGTCAAACATAAAATCCGTACCCTTAATGAAGACCCGGTTTTAATCTTTGGACGACGTTATAATCTTTTCAAAAAGCCTACAAGAACATATCGAAAAGCTTAAAGCAGTTTTTGATAGATTTAGGGATACAAATTTGAAAGTACAGCTAGACAAATCTCATTTTCTCCGAAAGGAAGTCCTCTATCTCGGACATACAATCACAAGTGAAGGGTTGAAGCCAAATAACGACAAAATTGAAGCGGTACTTAATTATCCGTTACCCAAGACTACAACAGAAATTAAAAGCTTTTTAGGACTCATAGGTTACTATAGAAAATTTATTAGAGATTTCGCCAAAATAACTAGACCCCTAACAGCATGTTTGAAGAAGGGCAAAAAGATAACGATTGATGACGAATACAAGAGAAGCTTCGAACTATGTAAAAAGCTTTTAACAAACGCCCCTTTGCTACAATTTCCAGATTTTAAAAAAACCGTTCATTTTAACTACCGACGCGTCTAACTTCGCAATCGGTGCAGTTTTATCGCAAGGCTCAATAGGATCGGATAAACCTGTAGCATACTTTAGTAAAACTTTAAGCGACACAGTCTAGATATAGTACTATAGAAAAGGAACTATTAGCAGTCATAGAAGGTGTATAACCGTATAGCAGAGACCGTACGTTAATAGTATTGCCGTGTTCCGTTTACCACGTCGCCAATGTAATTTTGTATAATTTTGTCCATGGAACAGTATTTAAAAATAAATAGTTGTAAGATCAATCCTCGTTCATGTATGTAATTTACAACTTCGTCACTAGATGGCGCTGACACCCCAGTAAATGCTACATCGCGCTATTAAGATTTTTCCTAGTATAATGACATTCCCTGTACAAAATTTGATTCGGTGAACTATTAAATCACTTGTGGTTGAAGCCTTTGTTTTTTTCATTGGTCCTTCGAACCGGATTATATACAAGTGTGATTTTGCATATCCAACTAATCAAACAATTCGTGGGAATTGTTACACCGTACCTATGTCAGTGGATCGCTGTTCGGGACGGGTTTTTTCAAGCAGCAGGCGCCGCCTAGTTTGAGACTAGACGAACTGCAGCCGGAACCAGAGGGAGGTACCGGAAGGACGTCAGTAACAGCAGCAACTACGTTGGACGGTGCGAGCGAGACAGCAGTACGTGAAGAAGAGTGAGAGAGAAAGAGAGGTGACGTGTTTACATCGGGACAAATTGTGAGTGATTTTATTATTTTACTGTTTACCAAAACGAGAATACGTGAGAAAAAGTGATTAATATTGAACCTTATTACAAGAAGTATTTTAACTTAGAAAATTTCGCAGTGCATTGTAGAATTGAACAAAATTGGACTTTATTAATACTAGTAAAATAACTTTATAAAAAAAAATATAGTTAAGTTGTTTAGACTTAGAATAGTTTAAGGAAAGTGTCTACTACGGGGAACCTATGCCCGATTTCACTTAGAAATTTGATTACTCAAACACTTGTAAAATTTTGAAACTTTATTCTATGGACTTGTAAAATTTTCGAGTTTTATTCTATGGACTTGTAGAATTTGCGAGTTATATTCTAAGGACTTGTAATTTTTTAAAGTTTATTCATAGGACTTAGAAAAATCAAGTGATAGAAAATTAATGCTTCTATGGTTAATAATTAGTTGGAGTTTGTTTATTTACGTTTGTTGGTTATTATTTTCAAAAGATGAATGCATTAATAGCATCGCAGATTGATATTTCGGGAAGGATATCTAATGGGTGTAAAAATTATAAAAAGTCTCCTAAAGAACGTATTACAGAATCATACGTAGAGGTCAGGTTAGAAAATCTAGAATCGTTGTGGCTTGAGTTTTGTATAAATCATAAAAAACTGATTGAAAAACATGATGACGCTGTAAAGGATAGTACCTACGTCTCAAATGACATATATAACTTAACGGAAGAATTGTATTTTGATTATAAAGTTGACTTAAAATCTGCTGCTTCTAAGTTTAAAGAGGTTAATTCTGAGAAGGGAAAAGAGTCAGCATGGCCTTCAGGAGCTGCTTCGACTTCTGTAAAGTTACCTAAAATTGTGATTCCACCCTTTTCGGGTAAATACCTCGAATGGGTAACGTTTAGGGATTTGTTCGAGTCGTTAGTACATAAGAACGACTCAATAGACAATGTACAAAAGATACATTATCTTAAGGGATATCTTACTGGCGAAGCTGAACAGCTTCTTAGACAGATTCCAATTTCTGAGACAAATTATATCAAATGCTGGGACTTATTAAAAGAACGGTATAATAATAAGAAATTCATATGTCATACAATTTTAAAGCGGTTTTTGTCACAGAAAAATGCTACTGCAGAGTCGGCTACGTTTTTGAAGGAGTTGATGGATACCAGTAACGATTGTTTAAATGCTCTTGCAAATATTGGCATAAATGTGAGCACATGGGACGTTATTGTTATCCACTTGCTTGCACTTAAATTGGATCCGGAGTCTCGGAAACAATGGGAGTTGAGTGCATCGGGAAATACTAACTTAGAAGAATTGCCAACATACGAGCAGTTCAAAGAATTTATAACAAAGCGTTTCAGAGCTTTAGAGTTTATAGAAAATAGAAAACCTGTTCATAATGCCAGTAATACCGCAAACAATTTGAAGCCTCGAGCTTTCCACGTAGTAAATAACACTCAATGTCCAATGTGTTCTGATACTCACAAAATTATGTTTTGTAAGAAGTTTGCTAAGCAGGATGTAGACACACGTCGTAGTTTCGTCCAAAGCAAGGGTTTATGTTTCAACTGCTTAGGGGGAAATCATTCTGCACGGTTTTGTCAGAATTCAACCACCTGTCGGATTTGCAAACGTCGTCATCATTCATTGCTTCATCCCAAGAATAGTTCCGAAGAGGGTACTTCCTCTGCCAACGCTACAGGAGGTTATACGGGTTCGGTTCAGGGCGGTAATAAATCAACTGGCGATGAACCTATTAGTAATCCTGAATCGGTTTTAATCGCGAGTAATTTCGCATCAAGGAATAACGACGAAGTACTCTTGGCTACGGCCTTAGTAGGTGCTCAGTCGAAAAATGGCGAATTTTATACCATAAGAGCTTTGCTAGACCAAGGCTCACAGGCTTCCTTTGTGACGGAAGCCATGACACAGTATTTGGGTCTTCAAAAGAACCCAGTGAAAGGTACCATCGCTGGACTTGGAGGAGAAAACAACGTGCTTTCCAAGTCTATGGTGATGCTCAATTTGAAGTCACTGGTGTTTCCAGACATAAAACTTTCAGTGAAGGCTTATGTCCTTAAAACGGTGACTACTTTACTTCCAGCAAGAAAAGTAGTTAAATTAAATGAAGTGGATTTATTGGACATGAAGCTGGCAGATCCAAATTATCACACACCCAATAAAATCGATATTTTGTTGGGTGCTGAGGTATTTAGTCAGATAATTCAGGATGGTGTCAGAAAAAATAGTCTAGGCTCTCTGGTAGCTCAATCTACAAGTTTGGGTTGGGTTTTATCGGAGGTAGTTAATGCGTCTGGTGATTTGTCATCCATTCCCAAATTCCATTCATATTACATTACATTCCCAAATCAAGGAAGACGAAATTCTCAAGAAATTTTGGGAATTGGAGGCAGATTCATCAATTGGTAACGATCGAAATTTGTTATCAGAAGAAGAGAAACGGTGTGAGGAGTTATTTGCAGCTACCACGACAAGAGATTCCGAAGGAAGGTACGTAGTTAAACTTCCTTTTAAGGATGATCATCCAAGCTGCATCCACGGACAATCGCGTGAGGTATCTGAAAAGAGATTTAACGGATTAGAAACAAGATTAAATAAAAACAAGGAACTTAAAGCAAAATACAGTGAAGTGATCGAGGAATACTTACAGCTGGAACACATGGAAGAAGTACCTGAAAACGAGAAGGAATTGGAGTCGGTGTACTTATCTCATCATCCTGTTATAAGGCAAGACAAAGACACCACTAAGTTGAGGGTCGTCTTTGACGCGTCCTGCAAGGGGAAAAACGGAGTGTCCTTAAACGACAACCTTTTAGTTGGTCCGACGTTACAACCAGATTTACGGCAGCTGGTGCTGAGATGGAGGACATGGCCAATTTGTTTGGTGGCGGACATTGTTAAGATGTACCGCCAAGTCAAGGTTGCACATGAGGACGCGGACTTTCAAAGAATACTGTGGAGAACTAGCAACGAAGCCGAGTTAAAAGAGTACAGATTGCTAACGGTTACCTTTGGAACTGCGAGTGCGCCGTATCTCGCGGTGAAAGCACTGCAACAAGTGGCGCTGGATGAGGGAAATGATTATCCAATGGCTGCGAGTAGAGTATCTACCGACTTCTACATGGACGACCTAATGACAGGTGGTCAGAGTGTAGAGGAAGGTGTCAAAATTTATAAGGAAACCAACGAGCTGTTAGGAAGAGCGGGATTTGTACTTCAAAAATGGTCGAGCAACAGCAATCAGCTCTTACAGGAAATGCAACTGGACAAGAAGGATAATGACAAAGGACTGAAAATAAAAGAAGACGAGTTCATTAAAATACTGGGTCTTACCTGGAATCGGGAACGGGACGAATTTCAATACTCGGTGACACTGCCGCCGATGAAGATACCTGCAACAAAAAGAACAATTACTTCGGACATAGCAAGGCTGTTTGATCCAATTGGATGGCTTGCACCAAGCATAATTGTAGCAAAGGTTATGATACAAAAGCTGTGGTTGACTGGATTAAGCTGGGATGAAAGTGTACCCAACCACTTATGGAAAGAATGGTGTACTTACCGCGATGAGTTGTCTCTACTTACTTCCATCCGAATACCAAGATGGTTGGGGACACGAGATAGCAGCCGACTGGTTGAGTTGCATAGGTTTTGTGACGCGTCAAAAATGGTTTACGCAGCTGTAGTCTACATCAGAGTGGTCGCTGATACTGGTAATGTAACTGTCACCCTGGTTACTGCGAAAACCAAAGTTGCGCCAATAAAACAGGTTTCTATACCCAGGCTGGAATTGTGTGGAGCAGTCCTATTGGCAAGATTGTTAGTGGAGTTAGCGGATCTTCTGAAAATTGACAAAGACAACATTCACGCATGGACTGACTCGACCATCGTATTAGCATGGTTGAATAGTCATCCGAACAAGTGGAAAACTTTTGTGGCTAACCGGGTGTCGGAGATCCTAACAACGCTAGAGTCAAATCAGTGGTCACATGTTACGTCTAAGCACAATCCCGCAGATTGTGCATCGAGAGGAGTACGTCCATCTGAGTTGGTGAACACCCACATATGGCTAAACGGGCCTGAATTCCTGAAACAAAGCTGTATTAAATACGATAAGCCAAAGAATGTCACCACGGACCTAGAAGAAGTTAAAGTGTTTCATACGGTAGCCTACACTGACATATGGGAAAAGTATTCGTCACTTACCAAGTTAGTCAGAGTGGTAGCTTTTTGCAGACGTTTCTTGAATCTCAAGAAACAGGTAAAGGACAGGCACTGCTCAAGCTATCTGACTAGCCAGGAGATCAAAGAAGCTACTGACACATGCATAAGGCAATGTCAGGTACAATATTTTGGCGAAGACATTGAAGTTTTGAAAACGAGAGGACAGTTGCAGAAAGGTTCAAAGTTAAAATCATTGAATCCTTTCTTAGACCAGCAACATATTCTACGAGTTGGAGGTCGTTTGGAGAATGCTCAGTTGAGTCACAATCGCAAGCATCCTATTGTGATACCAAAGAAATCGGCGTTGACAGTTTTGATTGTGTCCGATGCGCACATAAAAACTTTGCACGGTGGGACTCAATTGATGCAAAACTATATCAACTCCAAATACTGGATTTTAGGTTTGAGAGACGTCATTAAAGCACATATCCGCAAATGCATCACTTGCGTGCGCCAAAAGGCGTCTACTCAAATTCAACTGATGGGTCAGTTACCGCAAGCAAGAGTCATCCCAACGAGGCCATTCAAATCCTGTGGTGTTGACTACGCAGGACCCATACAGCTAAGAACGTCTAGTGGGCGAGGGCACAAGGCATATAAAGGTTATATAAGCTTGTTTATTTGTATGACTACCCGTGCCGTGCACCTTGAAGTAGTGAGTGACCTGACAGCAAAGGGATTTATACAGGCATTTAAAAGGATGGTGGCTCGCCGCGGTCATTGTCAAGAAATGTGGAGTGACAACGGAAAAAACTTCGTGGGAGCTTCCAACGAGCTAAAGTTGATGTTTAACTCGGAAAAGTCCACTTTCTTGACCGAGATTGCCGAGTCCCTAGCGACTAATGGTACGACGTGGCATTTCATTCCGCCTCACGCGCCGAATTTCGGCGGACTTTGGGAAGCCGGGATTAAATCGACAAAATACCATCTCAAACGAGTGATAGGTGAGTCAACGCTGACATTCGAGGAGATGGCTACAGTTCTAGCACAAATTGAAGCGTGCTTAAATTCTAGACCGTTATCGAGGATTGATAATAACCCCGATAACATCAACGTGTTGACTCCAGGCCACTGGCTGATAGGTGAGCCACTGGCTGATAGGTGAGCCATTGGTCACAGTACCAGATGAAGACTTTACAAATAAAAATATTGGAAGTTTACGAAGGTGGCAATTGACACAGCGCATGGTCCAAGACTTTTGGCGCAGATGGTCACAAGAATATCTCGTGAAATATTTACACCGGTACAAGTGGGCAAATCAAATTCCTGAACCGAACGTTGACGATGTAGTGTTGATAAAGGAAGATGACTTAGCGCCTAGCCGTTGGTTGTTTGGTATAGTGGTTGAAAAGCACCCTGGTGCGGACGGAATTACGCGTGTGGTTACATTACGCACAAAAACTTCCTTAATCAAACGACCCACCTCTAAATTGTGTATTCTACCATTAAGCGAATAGAGATAAGGTTTTAATTTAAGGTTAAAACATCAAATGTTATTGATGTGTTTTGATATAGTTGTAAGGCTTGTATAGGTTTAAGGTCAATTCTATTACCAGTTAGTTCTAATTTTAGTTTAAATAAAAGTAGCACTAGTAAGTTAATTGTGTTCAAAAATAAAACTGTGACCACTTTGCCACGGTGGGCGGTGTAGTAAAGGACAACATAATTGTCCTTGGTGGGCGGAATGTATAACCGTATAGCAGAGACCGTACGTTAATAGTATTGCCGTGTTCCGTTTACCACGTCGCCAATATAATTTTGTATAATTTTGTCCATGGAACAGTATTTAAAAATAAATAGTTGTAAGATCAATCCTCGTTCATGTATGTAATTTACAACTTCGTCACTAGATGGCGCTGACACCCCAGTAAATGCTACATCGCGCTATTAAGATTTTTCCTAGTATAATGACATTCCCTGTACAAAATTTGATTCGGTGAACTATTAAATCACTTGTGGTTGAAGCCTTTGTTTTATTCAGAAGGCGTTAAACATTTTAGACCATATCTGTACGGAAATAAATTCACAATATTTACGGACCACCGACCTCTAGCATGGCTATACTCACTAAAAGAACCAAACAGTAAGCTCACGAGATGGCGATTGAGGTTACAGGAATATAATTTCGAAATATGCTATAAAAAGGGAAACCAAAACACAAACGCCGACGCATTGTCTCGTATAAGACTTAATATTACAAACGATGACAATGAATCTATGGTAGTGAACGTAGGAAACCAAGAAAAAAGAAAATTCGACGTAGATAAATTCATAAAGCAAGTGGTAGAAGGAGAGTCAATCTCCGAAACATCTAGTCAGACGGAAGTAATGGACGTCTCGGATTCGGAGGATGGAGCAACAGCACATTCAATTTCAAACAGGGAACACGAAGGTATCCCTATAATGAATGAAGCTATAGATACGAAACCTAGGCAAATCCTTGTTTACTCCTGGTTAAGAGATAGTATTCATTTTAAAGACATATCTAACCCAAAACAGAAAATCTTAGAGGTCCATATACCTATAAATAACGAGGAAATTGTTAAAAGGTTTTTAAAAGAATATGTCGATTTTAAAAAGAAATATTATATTTATTTTGAAGCACCAGAGTTTAGGAAAACCTTTAGTAGCGTAGTAACTCAACTTTACAAAAAAGGATCCCAAAACTTAATAGAATGTACTGAACGAGTTATAAATCTAAATGAGTCTGAAAAGGATCAAAAAGCTTTTATAATAAAATATCACGAAGGCAAAACTTGCCACAGGGGTATTAACGAGACATTTGCCAAATTAAAAAGACACTATTGGTGGAATAATATGAAAGAGACCATTACAGCAGTGATCAATGCATGTGAACAGTGTCGCAAGATGAAGTATGAAAGGAAACCAATTAAACCACCCCTACAACTTACTCAAAGTCAGGACACACCATTCCAAGAAAGTTTCATGGACTTGTTATTTATTGAAGGAAAATATTATTTAACTATTGTCGATGCCTTTAGCAAACTTGGACAGGCGATTAATATACCAAATAGAAGTACCCCAGAAGTCGTCAGAACTCTTATAAAATATTTTAGTATGTACGGGACACCTCAAAAAATAAGTTGTGACTCAGGTGCAGAGTTTAACAACGAACTAATGAAAGAATTACTACTTCTTTATAAAATAGACCTACACATAGGTACCCCAAACAACCCCAACTCCATGGCTATAGTTGAACGATTCCATTCAACCATAATTGAAGTTTATCGTCTAGCCAAATACGATAAAAGCGAACTAGACGCTGCGTCAGTGATGACATATGCTATTATGGCATATAACAACACGATACACAGCGCTACAACATGCACACCTTTTGAAATTGTATTCGGTCATACTGACTCAGGGAATTTATTCGATGTTGATAAAGAAATGAACTTAATGCAAAAATTGCTTCAGGACCATAGAAAAAGACTAAAAATACTTTATGAATACTTTATGAATACGTTAGCGATAAATTAGTAAACGATAAGCTTAAAGTTAAGAAAAAAAGAGGAGGAGAAAAAGTCCCTACAATTAAAGAAGGAGACACTATTTTTATGAAGGACACTAGAATTCGTAAAGCAAAAGAGCTTCCTAGGTATGAAAAAGCAAAAGTAATTGGGAACCCCAGTAGAAATATTATTCCTGTTCAGGTTAAAAAGAGGAACACCCGTGTAGCACTGAAAAATATCAAACGACCTCCACAGGTGGCGGGTGATATTACTGATGGCCCTAGTACATCAAAGCAGCGGCCTCAACTTCCAAAACCTCGAGCGGAACCCGGGGATAGCTCCAGTCAGGATAGGTACAGCTCTGAGGAAGACTAGTTCCTGGAATATAATTAAGACTATAGATTTAGAATCCTTAACTTTACTTTTAGAAACTAACATAATACAGTATGGTAAGTTAAAACTGTTAGTCGATAGTAATAATTAATCTAGAAAAGAACTAATGGGTTTAGAAGTACAAATAGGTACGTTTGCAGAATTAACAAAGGATAAACTTTTACAGATACTGCCAACGGTACGAGTCAAGAGAGGCATTCTCAACCCATTAGGCTCATTTATAAAAATAATCACGGGAAACTTAGATAATAATGATGCAATTAAGTATAACTCGTTAATTAATAACCTACATAATAAGGAAATATCGGTAGAACATAGAGTAACTTTAATACAGAAGGCACTGGACAGAGTAGTTAATGTTTCGGAAGATAACGTTAAATGCTTAAGTCATAAATTTAAGCAGATAGAAACCATTCAAAAAGAAGAGTTCAAAATTTCCCACTTAGTCTCTTTGATAAATAGCATGTACCAAATTCTAAACAATTTTCGGACCATTTATAGTATTATACAAGAAATAGAAACTTCAATCGCCTTTAGCAAATTAGGTACTTTACATCAGTCCTTAATAAACTCAACTGAGTTACTGAATAATTTATTGGAAATTGAAAAACATAACCCATTGATTTATCCCGTCTCTTTAGAAAATTTAATTAAGATAGAACATAATATAGAATTAAAATCGTTTATAAGTAGCAATCGCTTAACATTCATATTAGAAATCCCATTAATAGAAGAAAACACATATATATATTACAAAATTGTTCCTATCCCTATCTACAACCCTAACAACGATCAAACTTTCACCATTATTCCCACATACCCATACCTTATGATGAATAAATTGAGATTGAGACCGGTGGCAAAACACTGTGAAGAAATTGAAGAAACAAGGTACATCTGCAGCGACGAGAATTTAACACAACAACCAATGGACAACTGCATCGAACAACTTATCCTGGCTAAGGAAAATCTTGCAAACTGTAAACAGCAAATCATTAAGACAGAAGAACAAATTATTCAAAAACTCACCCCCGATCATTGGCTCCTGTATACAAAGAAGAAAACCATCTTGATCGAAACTTGCGGAAACGAAGCTGCTACATTCAATCTACAAGGCACCTATATAATCATTCCCAATCAACATTGCACCACCCAAGTCGACAGAATAATAATGAAGGCAGTTAGTAACATATCATTAACTACCTATAACCTACCCTCAGTCACGTTACCAGAACTACAACTCGAGAACCAGAAGGATGACAACGAAATGGACCTACGAGGCGTGGACTTTGGCGACATCAAGGACATAATGAACAGCGTTAAATATCACAGTGATAGTGAAAACGGTGAAATTGTTAATTATAAAATCAGTGTATGGACAATAGTTTTATATATAATCATAATTACAATTACTTCTTATTGGATTACCGCTAAATTATATTCCTGGTATTTCAAACGAAATTCTCTGAAGCCACATAAACCGCCTTCAGATAATTTCTCTCTTGGGGAGGGAGGAGTTAAGCGTGCTGAACCCCAAAATATATCCTTTGTCAGCACGCCGTAATGTAGAACATTGGCGTCAAAGCTGATCTGCATTATTTTAGTATATATATTGGTAGTAAGTTAAATTTAGTTAGATTACTCTTGATTGTAAACTAGGCTGTAACTCTGTTGGTTATTAAGTAAATATTTTTTTTTTTTAAATCAAGTCCTTGCTGTCTAACTTAATTCGCGCACCGATCCCAGCCGGCGGAGGAGCTCTCCGACGACCACAGCCGAACAGAACCAACACAGAACAGAACACAGATATTGTAAGTAGTTGCTTATATTGCGGAGGCGGACATAGCACACCTGACTGCCGCCGACTAAGGAGCATACCGATCGGAGCCCGCTGGGATTGGGCACGACATAACAGGGTATGTTTTAAATGTATGGACAAGAAGCATCGACGGGACCATTGCCCGGTGAGAGTGTCATGCGGTATTAACGGCTGTCCGCACTCCCACCATCCCGTGTTGCACGAACCTTTGAACCAACAGCAACACGGGAATCAGGCGCCACCTGTGCAAGCGCCACCTGTGCAAGCACCGCTAACGCCGGCGCTACGTTCTACAGCGCCGCTAGTGTCATCACGCGCACCTTTAGCCCGCGCTATGACGTCACCGGGAGTGACACAACGCGCCGCGGCGTGCGCAATCACCGAACCAGACCAGATGCCGTCTTTTGACCCCGAACGGAGTTTTGCGGCGACCGACGCTAACCCTCAAATGGTCGCAAACGTCGTCTTATTGAAGGTAATACCTATCATCATTTCCGGGCCTCGTTGCGAGATTAAGACTCACGCGTTGCTCGACGAAGGCAGCACCGTTAGCCTCGTGGACGAGAGGTTGGCGGGGGCGATTGGGGCAACAGGACCCGAGACGCCGTTGTGTATCCAGGGTATCGGCAATATGGTCACGAGCCAACGGAGCCAACGAATAATAGTACAGGTACGTGGGATAGTGGATGAATCCCAACATGAATTGACGTTGCGGACCGTACCGAACCTGGGCCTACGGACGCAACACCATAAAAAACAAACACTCAGTAAGTACCGTCATTTAATCGGATTGAACGAAGCCGTGTTCGAAGACGGAGTACCATATGTGTTGATCGGAGCCGACCATTGGCACCTAATGATCCCTCGGGAGATGAGGACGGGGCGCATTAACGAACCTGCAGCCCTACGAACCGACCTAGGTCATATACGGTACGGTACCGCGTTTAATCCAAACCGAGCCTGTTGAGACGTCGTTACATTTAGCGACGCAAGAACCAGACATAAATGAACCCCTGAGACGATATTTTAATATCGACTCGTTGGGGGTCAAACTGGTGGACACAAAACGCCCTCACCAGGAACGAGCGGAGCAAATCTATAGCGACACGGTAAGGAAGATTGACGGGCCACGCTACGAGGTAGGTCAGCTGTGGCGGGAGGATGAACCCAAAATGCCGCCTACGTATGCGATGGCTTTTCAAAGGTTGCGGTCAATTGAAAAAAAGATGGACCGAAATCCGAACTTTGCGAAAGAGTATACAACACAAATAAATAACCTACTGGAAAAAGGTTACGCCGAACTAAAAAAGAGCAACGAATCGTATAAAGACCACGATAAAGAATGGTATTTACCCCACTTCGCGGTAACGAACCCAAACAAGCCCGGAAAGGTACGACTAGTCTTTGACGCCGCGGCGGCGGTACAAGGACGCAGCCTTAATGATTTCCTATTAGAGGGGCCAGACCTACTGCAATCACTTCTAGGAATATTATTTCGGTTCCGGGAGGGGAGATACGCAGTGACTGCAGACATCCAAGAGATGTTTTTACAGATAAAGGTAAGGAGAGAAGACCAGCCCTCACAAATGTTTTTGTGGAGGGGCACTGAGCGAGAGGGCCCGCCGAGGCGTTACAAAATGACGTCGGTCATTTTCGGCGCGGCCAGCTCTCCGTTCATAGCACATAGCGTGCGAATTCGAAACGCGACAGACAACAAGGTACAGTACCCTATGGCAGTTGACGACATAGTCACCAACCATTATATGGGTGATTATGTGGCTAGCTACAGGGATGAGAGCGAGGCATTAGAACGAGCCCAGCACGCAGCCGCCTCGCACGCGCAAGCTAGCTTCAAATTGCGTAACTGGAGCACGAACTCAACGAGACTACTACAGTGGATACCACCGGAGTTGCGAGCCGAGACACCCGCGCAACTCGGCGGTAAAGAACAGAAAATACTCGGGATGATGTGGTTTCCCGATACAGACGAACTGGGATTTAATACGGCAATGATGAGAGTCCCACCCGAGGTAAGAACGTGCGCAAGAGGGCCAACCAAGCGCGAGATGTTGAGCGCGGTAATGAGCGTTTACGACCCGATTGGTTTGTTGTCGCAGTACACCATCACCGCCAAAATACAACTGCAAAGGTTGTGGCAGTTGAAACTCGGCTGGGACGAGGAACCACCGACGGCGGAGATCCAAAAGTTCCAGTACTGGTTGCGCGCACTCGACAGTGTTGCCGCGCTGCGAGTACCGAGATGTTACTTGAAAGCGGGGGGATCACCGCAACAAGAGCTTCATGTTTTCGTAGATGCGAGTGCCCAGGCCTACGCTACAGTGGCTTACTGGCGAGTCGAACAGGGAGATCGAGCGGAGGTGAAACTCGTTGCGGCGAAGGCTAAGGTCGCACCAACTAAGGCGCTAAGTATTCCGCGACTGGAGTTGCAGGCGGCGCTTATCGGGGCGCGGCTGGCGGCTTCAATTACTTCCCAACATAGAATCGAGGTAAGCCGAGTGGTGCTGTGGACCGACAGTCGGACCGTGCTGCAATGGGTGCGTAACGATGCGCGCCGTTACAGCGTTTATGTCGCACATCGGCTCGGCGAGATAGCCGAACTAACAACCCAGCCGACGACGCGACTCGCGCTGACAGTGCGCGACAAGTACGAGACATTGACCGGTGGTACACCGGCCCACTTTATCTACAACGGCCCGAGGCAGAGTGGCCGCAAGAACCAGCAACGAACCCCCGAGACGACCACGAAGAGGAGGTGAGATCATGCCATACAGCCCGACTAGAAAGCGCGCTGTTACCGGACATAACACGCTTTTCAAGTTACGATCGGCTGATCGGCACAACAACACGAGCACTGCAATTCATTGAAATGGTGAGAAACAAGAGCCGCATACCGTTAGAGCTCCGCCACATTAAGGGCGCGGAGCACTTGTGGTATCAGTATGCACAACGGCGGGACTTCGCGGAGGAGCTACGCAATCTCGCAAGAGGGGAGCCCATACCTAGAAAGAGCCGATTATATGGGCTCGACCCGAGTCTCGACGAGGATGGTGTGATGCGCATGCGCGGCCGGATAGACGCCGCGCCGGTGCGCACTTATGATAAACGTCCAGTAATATTGGATGGGCGCAATCCGTACGTGAAATTACTAATTTTGCATGCCCACCAACGGTCCGCCCATGCAAACAACGAAAGGTTGGTAAATGATCTAAGACAGCGATTCTGGATTCTACATCTGCGACCTACAGTAAGAGCGGTGGCGAGCGCGTGCTGCCTGTGCATCTTGCGCCGTGCGCGGCCTCGGATGCCCGCGCTGGGAGATCTACCGTTGGTGCGGATCGAACCGTTCCACCGCCCATTCACTAATGCTGCGGTGGACTATTTTGGACCACTTACAGTGACCCTCGGGCGGCGGCACGAGAAGCGCTGGGTGGCGCTATTCACGTGCCTTACCACCCGCGCGGTCCATTTGGAGTTGGCGCACTCGCTGTCCACCGGCTCGGCCATCATGGCGCTGAGGCGCATGGCCGCGCGGCGCGGGTGGCCGCGAGTAATGTACAGCGATAATGGAACCAACTTCCGGGGCGCGGATGCCGAGCTGCGCGCTGCCTACCTGGAGTGGCTGCCGTCCATGCGGCAACACGGACTACAACACGACATGGAGTGGCGGTTCATACCGCCAGGAGCCCCGAACCAGGGCGGCGCCTGGGAGCGGATGGTGCGCTCCGTCAAGACGGCGCTAACGGCAACGCTGACGTCAAGGGCGCCTAAGGAGGAGGTGCTTGGGACCCTGCTTGCCGAGGCCGAGCACACTGTAAACGCTCGGCCACTAACACACGTGTCGGTTGAGGCAACCGACGAGGAGGCCTTAACCCCAAATCACTTTTTGTTGGGAGGCTCCACGGGGGTCCCACTCACTGGCTCCTGTGAAGAAGCCGATCGTCGCACCTGGCGAGCCAGCCAGGCGCTCGCAGACCATTTCTGGGCCCGCTGGGTCCGGGAATATCTACCGACGCTTGCCCCGCGACGCTCATCCGCGGCGGGCGAGCGGCAGCTTCAAGTGGGTGACTATGTGGTCATAGTCGACCCCACCCTACCACGGAACGTGTGGCCGCGAGGAGTCGTCGAGGCGACCTACCCGGGACCAGACGGCGGCGTGCGGAGCGCGGACGTCCGAACCCGAGGAGGCGTGTTCCGAAGGCCGACGACGAAGATGGCTGTCATTCCCTTGCAACCCGGGTCAACATGACATGTTGACGGGGGGATAATGTTAGCGACAGCCCCTGTTAGCGACAGCCCCTGTTAGCGACAGCCCCCTGTTAGCGACAGCCCCTTAGAATATAAGTTTTGACATGTAAATATCTTAAGTTTGTTGATTTGTTTTTTAGTAACTGGTAGTTAATAAGAATTACTAGGTTAAGATTTAAGAAAAGTATTTTTTTTTATATATAAGTAAGATGTAAGGAAGCCCATAAAAGCGGCGAGATTTACTCCCGAACCTGTAAGTGCTCCCTCAACGAAACGGGGACCAAAAACCTATTTTAAAAGTGCTGTCACAATGTGACAATTCTTACTTACTGTTTTAATAACAAACACAACTTAAAACTCAATGAATACGAAATTTAGTAAATCATATTTGTTTTGAATGTTTACGTACATCTGTCAATGTCACTTCATGCGTGCTATTTGAGATATGTAGTCAAAAGCTGTTTAGCACGATAATGTCATACGTTACCTACCTTTTCTCAACAGATGGCGTTACTTGCGATAGTCTATAATTAGCATTCATACTGTTCGGTGCATTGCATCACACCTAACACACGTGCGTGACGTCACTCGCCCGCGGTCACTCGCGGTGCGTCGGACATCGCGTGAATTAAGTAAATTAGTGTACTTTCGGAAGCCGCCGTGACCGGGTACATTCGATAATACATTTACATATAACATTCTTAACATTTCATTAACATTTTAACTAACTTAGATCTTAACAACAGTATAACTGTATAAACAGTAGTATTTTAATAAATAAACTTTTGTACTCTTTCTCCGGACTTTAACATTCATTCGCAATCCCCGCACCCTACATTTTGGTCCTTCGAACTGTGGACCTCGCGCGTCGGTGTAATAGTGGTGCGACGGGTGAGGTGTACGAACTAACTGTCTGAACATTTCTGAGGTGTAAGGATTGCAGTGATAACAGTGGATTGCAGTGGATGCCAGCGTTGGTTCAACAGAAACAGAGCGTCCAGTAAGCCACAGCAAACATCGGAGAAACAAGTAAGATCTAACCATTTTATGTTGAACAAATTATAACACCAACATGTCTAGCATCGAAAATCAATACAGGCTAACAGAAGAAATAGAAAAGAACTTTAGAAACTTTAAAAAAGATGGGGTGAACAGAAAGAGTCAGCCAGAGTATTTTAGACGGCAAATTAACAAGTTAGAAGAATTATGGGCGGAGTTCCAATACCACCATGATCGCATAGGTACAGAGACGAGTCAGACGGATCCGTATTTTACTGAAAAGTGGTATCAGAAAACGAAAGACATCTATTTGTCGTATCAACAACAATTGAAAGATGGTCAGTTGGCCGTAAAGACAATAATTAACGAACAAGATACCGGAAAAGAAAAGACAAGCAGAAACGTGGAGGAAAACAAAGGAGAATCTAGCTATCAACCGGCAAGACAACAGTTGGGAAAGGAAGATGCTAGCAGGAGTCAAGGAGGACTGAGTAAAACAGATGAGTCACTCCGCAGACAAGAAGCAAACTTTAGAGCATTTGAAAGAACTGTCGCGAACATTGATTTGAAAACATTAACAGACAAGTGGGAGTTTGAAGATGCTCTTAGAGCATTAGAAGCCAGATGGAAAATCATTGACAATCTACATCTGGAAATAGACAGCGAGTTGAATGGCAGTAACCTCGAGTATGAGGACACATTTAATGAGTATGAGTCGAGATTTAACATGCTAAAGAAAAACATTAATAAGAAAATGTGGTCAGTCGCTCATAGGGAGAAAACTACCCCAATGTTGGAAACCCCTATTTTTAACGGAAACTATAATCAATGGGTGTCGTTTAAAGATTTGTTTTCTGAGGCCATTCATAACAATACAACATTATCAAACTCTCAGAAAATGCAATTTTTAAAGTCGAAAGTCAAAGGTGAAGCTGAAAGATTGATTCAACATTTGGCGATTACATCTGAAAATTACATAACATGTTGGGAAATTCTCAATCATCGGTACGACAACAAAAAACTAATTTTCACATCTCACATGAACACGTTATTTGCTTTACCTAACATACAACAGAATTCCATTCCGCTTATCAAGAAGTTGCATGACGTGTCTACAGAAACGCTTAATGCCATTAAAAATCTTGGAGTGGATATATCAACATGGGACCCGATTTTGGTTCATATCTTGTGCCAAAAATTAGATTCAGAAACATACACGGGCTACTTGGAGTCTCTGAAAAACTCGCGGGAAATGCCGGTCCTGCAAGAACTCTTAGACTTCTTAGAAAGTAAATTTACAACATTAGAAACATCATCTCGCCGCAAACTTGAAGCTCCACTAACAGTAGGACAAAAAGCTAATAATCAAACATCTTATAACAGAAAGTCATACAATAATCTCAATACCTACAAAACCAATAACACGGGTAACTCAACGATTGCAAAACCTTCCGGTTTCAAATGTCCTTTATGTAAACATGAACATGGAATATACAACTGCAAATTCTTTTTACAAATGCCGAACGACAAAAGATTGAGTACAGTGCGCAGGCTAGCACTATGCGAAAATTGCTTATTTTCGCACAACGGAAATACATGCATTTCTACAAAGAAGTGTCGCAATTGTCGAGCGAATCATAATACAATATTACACGAGGCGCTTGAGGGGTCAACGCCTGGCCCATCTAAGCCAACACAACAGAAGGAAAAAGGGGCAAGCACTCACCACGTGTCTCAACATAAAACAAAACATTCTGAAATCCTATTGGCAACTGCCCAATTAAAGGTGAAAGGAGCAGATGGAAATTATCACAACATGAGAGCCTTAATCGACCAAGGCTCTCAAATTTCCTTAATATCGGAACACGCAGCACAATTATTACGTATTAAGAGAGACAAATGTAAAGGAGTGATCTTTGGAGTTGGTAAACGCGAAAACAATTGTAAAGGCAAGGTGAAGATAACATGCGCTTCTATTTACAACGACTATATATTCAACACTGAAGCTATAATTATGAACAACCTGATAAAAAATCTTCCAAATAAAACATTTGACAAACCTATGTGGTCTAACATTCAAAACATAGAGTTAGCTGACCCAGAGTTCTACGTCAGCCGACCGATAGACTTGCTCTTAGGAGCTGACATTTACCCGCACATTATTTTAGATGGATTAATTAAGGGTGAAAATGAAAATCAACCGATAGCTCAACGAACACAGCTGGGTTGGTTACTTTGCGGGGGCGCTGAAACATTTCATTGCAACGTCATAATTAACAATATTGATGATATACAACAGTTCTGGGAGATGGAGGACATCGTGGAAGACGACAAGTTGACAGCCGAAGAAGCACAATGTGTAAAATTTTACCAAGAAACAACAATCCGCAATGAAGAAGGGAGGTACGAGGTGCGGCTCCCAATGAAACCAAATTTTGAGGAAAGCCTGGGAGAATCCAAACAAAAAGCTATTGCTCAATTCCGTAATCAAGAAAGAAAATTAGAAAAACAACCAAATTTATCCGCGGCCTATAAAACATTTATGTCAGAATACCTACAGTTGAGTCATATGAAACCTGCTGACAATAATAACACGCTCGAATGCTATTTACCTCACCATGGCGTCGAGCGAGCTGAGTCGACAACAACCAAGTACAGAGTGGTTTTTAATGCCTCTTCTAAGACTTCTACAGGATGCTCACTTAACGACCTTATGTACAAGGGTCCAAACTTACAACAAGACCTTCAAACATTACTATTAAAATGGAGAGTATTCCCGTATGCGTACACAGCAGACATCGTAAAGATGTACCGCCAAATACTAATACATGTCAAGGACGCAGGATTACAAAAAATAATATGGAGAGATTCTCTGAAACAGCCATTACACTCATTTCAGTTAATGACTGTAACATACGGAACAAAGTCAGCACCATTCTTAGCGATGATGACGTTGAGAAAATTAGCTGTAGATGAGCGCAACAACTTTCCTGAAGCCTCCAAAATTTTGGAAGAAGCTTTCTATATGGATGACTTAGTACATGGTGCCTATACGGTGGAACAAGGAAAGAAAACAATTTATGACCTAAATTTACTATTAAAAACAGGAGGATTTAACTTAAGGAAGTGGTCGTCAAACAACCATGACTTATTGGAAACCATTACGAACCAAAGTCAAAACGAACAGGATAGCAAGACAATATTCTATTTCAAAACAGAAGATACATCAAAAACACTTGGCCTATGCTGGAACCCAGTAGAGGACAAATTCACTTTTAAGTGCGAAGTGATGAAACAAACAAAGCTAACAAAACGAATCCTGCTATCAGAAATTTCAAAAATTTTTGACCCCTTAGGATGGCTATCGCCTGTGGTCACAAAATTAAAATTACTGTTTCAAAAAGTTTGGAAAACCAACATTCAGTGGGACGAGGAAGTGCCAGAGGATATCTATAACGAGTGGTCAAAAATACAAACAGATCTGAACAGAATTACTGAATTTGAAGTTCCGAGATGGCTGAATAGCCAGGAACATGACAGTATCGAGCTGCATGGATTCTGTGATAGCTCGCTGAAGGCTTTCGCTTGTGTTATATTTGCTCGGATAAAAAACCAACCGAAACCAATAATAGTCGCAGCAAAGACAAAATTAGTACCTCTGAAAAAGATATTAACATTACCGAAATTGGAGCTGAGTGGAGCGTACCTTTTATCAAAGCTCATGAAAAAGGTCAAAGAAGCGTTTAAAAAACATGAAATAAAAACATATGGCTGGTCAGACTCGAAAATTGTCTTGGGTTGGTTACAGGGAGAGCCGGGTCGTTGGAAACCCTTTGTAGCCAACCGAGTAAAACAAATAACTGAAATAATACCTAAAGAACAGTGGAACTATGTTAAGACAAATGAAAACCCAGCTGATGCCGCCAGCCGAGGGATATATGTCTCTCAACTCCTAACAGAACAAGCCCTGTGGAAAAACGGACCCACTTGGCTAGCAACATTTCAGCCTGAAACATTAAAACAAGAAACATTCATAACAGAAACAGAAAGGAAAGTAGGTCAAACTAACATCGCACAGCATGACAACAACAGCGAAAACATTATAGATGAGTTATTAAATAATTATAGCTCGTTTAACAAAGTTATGCGAATCGTCGCTTGGCTACAAAGAGCGCTGACCTCAAAAAGTAAACAACAGCGGCCGAGCTACCTCACATTGCAAGAATTGCGTAAAGCGAAATTAACAATAATAAAACATGTGCAACACTGCGAATTCGAAACAGAATTAGAACACTTACGCAAACACAAACAAGTACAAGCAAAATCCAAACTTTTAAAACTAAATCCGTTCATTGACAATCAAAACATCTTACGAGTCGGTGGACGCCTTAGTAAAGCAACAATGAGTGACGAAATGAAACACCCGAAAATCATTCCCAAAAATTCACAGTTGGCTGTGCTACTAATCAACCAAGCACATGAGTTAACATTTCATGGTGGCCCAGGACTGACGCTGGCTATGCTGAGACAGGAGTACTGGATAACCAGCGGGAACAAAACGGTGAAGAAAGAGTTAAGAAAATGTGTTACCTGTCGCAAGCAGGAAGGCAAAGTACAGTCACAACTGATGGGGGACCTTCCAGCAGCCCGTGTCAACCCAGCCAAACCGTTCTTCCACACAGGAGTGGATTACACTGGATTTATGGACATCAAAGCAAGTAAAGGACGTGGAGCAAAAAACATTCAAGGGATATGTGGCAATCTTTATTTGCATGGTCACTAAAGCCGTGCATCTAGAGTTGGTAACAGAGCTAACTAGCTCCGCCTTTCTGGCAGCCTTGAAGAGAATGGCAGCAAGACGAGGAGCGCCAAGACACTTGTATAGTGATAATGGCACCAACTTCATAAAAGGAAACAGATTATTACAAGAAGAATACCAACAGCTGCAACAAATCTTCAACGACAGTTTTTTTGACGGAAGTCACGCAGATGAACATTGAGTGGCACTTCAACGCGCCAACCTGGGCAAGTGCTGGAGGACTGTGGGAACGAGCAGTCCGTAGTCTGAAGCACCACCTGAAACGTGTAGTGGGAGAACAAAAATTAACCTTCGAAGAGTACACAACCATCTTAACGCAGATTGAAGCCTGCCTAAACTCACGTCCACTGTGTGCCCTAACGGAAAACATAGAAGACATCGACTTCTTAACACCTGCTCACTTCCTAACGGGAAGAGCTGGACTAACAATAATTCAAACACCTGAAGACGCACGCACACGGTGGCACCTAACCCAAAAACTGTTTGAAGATATCTGGAAGAAGTGGAGATCGGAATATTTGACCCAATTAACATCCAGGCAGAAATGGCAACAACCACAACAAAACGTGAAAATCGGTGATATAGTGACTATTCACGAAGATAACCTTCCCCCCGGAAAGTGGGCGCTCGGCAGGGTAACAGAGGTCCATCCCGGCAATGATGGCTACGTGAGAGTCGTGACCCTGAAAACAAAAAATGGCACATTAAAAAGACCCGTAGTAAAAATATCGGTTCTACCGTTAGACAAACAAGAAAGTACAGCGAACGAACAAGACGAGAAAAAACAACAAACAAACTTCAACAAAAGATCGAATTTCGTATCACTAGCGATGATGCTTATGTATTTCCTAAGCATATGCTCACCAGGACTGGGATTTAATGTGACCAGTTTAAGAGACCAACAAGCTCTTTACTTCGACAAGGTCAATAACATGCAACTTATTAGAGATGAATGGAAGATTATCGCATACTACGATATGGAACCGTATTGGACAGGCACAATTGCTTATGAACGATATTATCAACATCTGAGCAACATATGTAACACTATCAAACAGCTGACCCATTGTGACATCATCATGTTACAACTGCGACACACCTACAGTGAGATTGAACATAGTAACAAAGTATTATTCAATCAACCATTAACAAACAATGTGCGAACGAAGCGCGGCCTTATCAACGGTGTCGGGTATCTGGCGAACAGTTTATTCGGTGTATTAGACGACAATTTCGCAGAAAAATATAAACAGGACATAGCTCTTGTCCGTACAAATCAAAAACATTTAGCACTTCTGTGGAAAAACCAAACATCTATAATTGAAGCAGAGTATAACGTGTTACAGAGAACAGAACAAGCGATTAAGACCCAACATAGCATGATTAACAAACATTTGATGAACTTAGATAAATCTGTATACGCGCTGGCAACACAAGTGAATGAGATAGAAGCAATGGCAGAATTTTCATTATCCGCAATGGCCACAAGTAACATTTTGATGCATCTAAAAAACATACAAGATACTCTGCTAGACACGATTAGCAGTGTTTACAACGGGAAAACTAACACCCAATTGATTAATCCTCAACAGCTGCAAAATCAACTCAACATAATCTCTGGATTGTTAGATAATGGATTGACGTTACCCATTGACAACATCCAAACAGACATGACAAACATTTATCATCTTCTAAGAGTCAAAGCAGCAATGACCAAGCAGTATACTATATTCGAAATAACAGTACCACTCATCAGCCGAGACAAGTACGACCTTTATCGCATCTTTCCAGTACCTCATCAGCTAAGCAAAACAATGATAACAGTCACACCAATTGAAAGCTACATTGCTATGAATCTAGAAAAGGAAATTTATTTACCCCTATCGCCGAATGATTTTGAACATTGTATACCACGTGATTCTTCAACATACCTATGCCAACTGAAAACACTCATCTACAACATAAACTCAGATCAAGACTTCTGTGTCAAGGACGAAAACAATGCAGGTCAATGCAAAACAAACAGAGAGGCTTGTCAGAACAAATGGATAAGTTTAACTATAGTCAACCAGTACCTATCATTCTGCTGCGATAGCTGCCAGTTACGAGTATTGTGCGGGGATCAAATTACCGCCAACCAGCTGACAAAAACAAATATTATAAATCTACAACAAGGCTGCACTATAAAGATAGACAATGGCACAGTTTATTCGCAAAAAAGGTTGACCAGAACATTTAACATTAAAGATCAATTTAAAGTTCCCGAGATATCACCAATCAACAAAGTAATAAACATAACAATGGATAACACCCCGGTTGAAAATGAAGATGAAGACAACACGAAAATGCTAAGGGACATAAACGAAAAAATTAAAGTTATGAAACAAAGTGAACCCCTGGCCGACAGCATAACAGTTCATGACATTCATCACTACACCCTGATCTACAGTATGTGGGGAGTAGCTGTGGTGATAACTCTCATCTTCGTGTACCGTCGAGTACGCTCCCGGTGGCAGCAGACAGCAGCCGCCCCGGCGGCGGCGGCAAGCGCGGTGACGCCCGCGCCGGAGCCGCAACCGCAGGAATCCAGCAGTGGACAGTATAGTGCGCGAGCGAAAGTGAACGAGCAGTGCAGTGCGCGAGTGATAAACAAAGACCACGATCGTTGTTATACTGAGCAGGGCACAACCCCAATATTAAGAAAAGTCTCTTTTAATAACGATATGTAAACTAAACAATTTAAATATCATTTGTAACATTAACTTTTACTTTAAATTTGTTTATCACCTTGTAATATCATAAATCATTTCATGAGTGTACCCAACCCCTAACTTTGCCCCGGCAAGATGTTCGGTGCATTGCATCACACCTAACACACGTGCGTGACGTCACTCGCCCGCGGTCACTCGCGGTGCGTCGGACATCGCGTGAATTAAGTAAATTAGTGTACTTTCGGAAGCCGCCGTGACCGGGTACATTCGATAATACATTTACATATAACATTCTTAACATTTCATTAACATTTTAACTAACTTAGATCTTAACAACAGTATAACTGTATAAACAGTAGTATTTTAATAAATAAACTTTTGTACTCTTTCTCCGGACTTTAACATTCATTCGCAATCCCCGCACCCTACACATACTTTTCCAAATTTTAATAAAAACTATTAATATTGTTCAATAAAAATATAGCTAATATCATAATATTCTTTTTTATAAATTCAATTGCTATTTAAAATCTAATAACTTAATAATTTATTTTCGTTTTATACACTGTGGTCTTGTAGACTCGAATGATGCTGTATTTTTCACGACATATGGACATCACACATCCCCATTCGCGAATGGCGTGACTCGAGTCCCGAGGATAAAAGGGCCGCGGCCCTAATCGCAGCCTCTTTCTCGTCGTTTCCACCTCATAAACAACTACTGCTAAGTACCAAGTGCCTAAACACTTGCTTTGTGCTAACTATACGTGGAATCTATCCCCAAATCGGGTAAGTCCTAGGACTTACCCGATTTGGGGCGACTGCAATGAAATAATATTCTGTTTCTTTTCCAAATCGCTTGTAATGTTAAAATCTCTCTTGTACTTACCTTTAGCTCTTTACTTCTACCGACAGCATAATTATACTTTTCATTGTTTTTTTTTTCAAATTTATAACCTAACCTATTATTAAACTGTTCCTTTTTGTAATTTAATGTTCATTTTTTGTTTGCTATTTCACCTTCTATTTTCTATAACCCCGTTTCGATAGCTCTTGCCACCGCCAACTAATTATTCCACTACCCTCGGAGCTTCTATCTACAACGGCGGTTGGCAAGGGTTATCCGGATCTGGACGGTTGCTGACCCGGCCAATGCTCGGCGGTTACAGGGACCACGGCTGGGAGTGGCTACGCCCCCAGAACCTCCACAACCTCCACATCCTGCGGCGACCCTGGACGGTCGGGTGCAGACTGCGGCTGCATTTTACTTCCACTGCCACGCCCCGTGCTACCAGACTCCGGGACCCGGCGCCTCAACGCCACGCCACCGGAATCCGAGGGGAGTCCTACGCGCCACGAAAGCATACCGTCTACTTACCCACTATTTTTTTTCTTCTAATTTGTTCGAGCCACCGGGAGATACTTAATATACGTTTGAACAACTTTGTTGTTTCTCTCCACCACCTCGGTAGGTAGCGACAGTGGCGCCCAACGTGGGGCAGGTGTGCTTTCGTTAGCGTAATAATTGTTGGGTGTGTGTGCTATTTGTGTTTGGTGTTCGCAGCAAAAAATTAATGTGTCCGGGTCTAGAGTAGTGCCACCCTCTTTCTATCCGAGGTGTCGTAAAAGGCGACTAAGGAATTATTGGGGCCGTTTCTTCTAAACGGTCCACGCTAAGCTCACACCATAACACCCGGTGTGAGCTAACGGGCCGCCTTCTGCGGAACTTATTTTATTTTGTGTCGCCTTCTGCGCACAACTACCTAACGTTTTTTTTTTTTTTTTACTTCACTTGTTTGCTGCGGGTTCCAATTTTAATTTTATTTTTGTAACGGAACGGGGAGTAAATTTCCCTATAGATATTACTTCATTGCACTACCTACCTAAAACTACCCATAAATTTTTTTTAATTCATTTTTACCAAAATGGCGGTGGAAATTAAATTTCTTTCCTTACAAAAGGATGAGCTAGCCTATGAGGTGGCCATCCGCGGTTATTCACCGGCTGACACTGTTCAGGAACTTAGAAAGCAGATAGTAAAAATAGCAGTAACATTGCCATCTCATGATATCTTAGAATCAGGCTTTGAGGTACCCGACGACATTGCTGGTGTTAAGAACACCTTGGTTAAAGTGCAAACTAATATAAATTCCTTGAAGACTAAATTTGAGGATAGCTTATTTGATAGAACGGCAAATTTATTGAACCATATTAGTTATCGGTTAAGACGCATCACACCAAGAACTGAAGAATTTGTGCAAGCGTTCGACAAATGTCAAAAGTGTTTCAAAAGTTTGAGTAAGGACTTAACTACGTATAATGCCACACGTTATCCTGCCGGGCAGTCTTCGCTTAGGCCACTTTCACCTAACCCTGTTGTACAGTCTACCCTTTCGCAGACACCAGCAAATATTGCGGTGACTTGTGATCGAGGTGCATCATCGGACCTCTCCAAACTTAAATATAATGGAAAAACGTGTGTCCGAGCTTTTATACAAAGAGTCGATGAATTATTACTTGCTAGAAATCTACCATCAAGTAAATTTATGTCGTTAGCAACAGAGATATTTGAGGGTAATGCTTTGCATTGGTACCGATCCATTAGGAACACTACAACTACATGGGAAGATCTCTCTAAGCAACTTAAACAGGTTTTTAGCCAACCAAACTTTGACTACCTCTTCTTAGCTGAAATTAGGGCTCGTACCCAAGGGGAAAATGAGACAATTACTATTTACCTATCAATAATGCAGGGCATGTTTTCTCGATTAACAAAGCCAGTCTCTGAGGAGGACAATTAGTTGGAAATAGTGTTACATAATGTCCGTCCTTGCTATGCCACGGTCTTGGCCAATGCCGGTGAAATCCTAACCATCGACAAGTTGCGGGACACGTGTGTTAATTACGAGGGAGTACAGGCGCGCTTATCTCACTTCCATGAACCTCCGAAAGAAACCGCAGATACTATGGCCACGGAATTTGCTTACAAGTGCACTGTTCAACCCAAACAACCATTCAACAAATACAATAATAATGGTTCATCGGGTTATAACAATAAAAACTATAATTACAACACTCATAACAGACAAAATATCAGTGCCATTAATACTACTACATGGTCCGGTCGACCATATTGCCCTAGGTGCCGTGTCCACAGTCATTCGCTCACAAATTGTCGCGCGGAACGATTTATAATATGTTTCAAATGCGGTCTTAAAGGCTATAAAGCTGCGGATTGCCCAAAATGTAACAAAGAGGACTCTAAACCCTCAACTTCAAAAAACCTATAGGTAGGCAGAATGTTACACACATTTATACTAACACCATTCTGCCTGATAAACCTCTTAATGATTCACGACCTTACGTTTCGGTTTTTGTGGATGACTTGGAAATTTATGGCCTATTAGACTCTGGTGCTGCTGTGACTATACTGGGGAAAAACATGCATAAAGTGTTATTAAAACTTGGTCATCACATGACAAATGATGAAACTGTCCGAGTAATTGCGGGGTGGTCAACACCTTAGTAGCATCGGATATTTTGAATTAAACATTACATTTGAGAACTGTACTCGCTCTATTAAGGCATTTGTGGTTCCAGAAATAAACACTTCACTCATACTAGGTGTGGATTTTTGGCGCATTTTTAAACTTTGCCAAAATACTTACACAGTATTAGGGTAAATGATTGTGCCACTAAGCACACAGAGGCACAAGGATCACATAATCTAGTATCTTATTCCCATCTCAGTGAGTCTCAGCGAGTACAAGCTGACAATGTGATAGAGCAGTTTAAGAACATTTCTTATGAGAAAATAGGTCTAGGTCGTACTACCTTGATAAAACATAACATAGACACCGGCGAGACTCCTCCAATACGACAACGCTACTACCGTATGTCACCAGAAAAGCTCCGCATTGTTAATGAGCAGGTCGACGAAATGTTAGAATTAGAAGTCATAGAGCCGTGCGAGAGCGCTTGGTCATCACCAGTGCTGGTAGTGTAGTGTAGTGCTGGGCGGTGTAGTAAAGGACAACATAATTGTCCTTGGTGGGCGGAATGTATAACCGTATAGCAGAGACCGTACGTTAATAGTATTGCCGTGTTCCGTTTACCACGTCGCCAATATAATTTTGTATAATTTTGTCCATGGAACAGTATTTAAAAATAAATAGTTGTAAGATCAATCCTCGTTCATGTATGTAATTTACAACTTCGTCACTAGATGGCGCTGACACCCCAGTAAATGCTACATCGCGCTATTAAGATTTTTCCTAGTATAATGACATTCCCTGTACAAAATTTGATTCGGTGAACTATTAAATCACTTGTGGTTGAAGCCTTTGTTTTATTCAGAAGGCGTTAAACATTTTAGACCATATCTGTACGGAAATAAATTCACAATATTTACGGACCACCGACCTCTAGCATGGCTATACTCACTAAAAGAACCAAACAGTAAGCTCACGAGATGGCGATTGAGGTTACAGGAATATAATTTCGAAATATGCTATAAAAAGGGAAACCAAAACACAAACGCCGACGCATTGTCTCGTATAAGACTTAATATTACAAACGATGACAATGAATCTATGGTAGTGAACGTAGGAAACCAAGAAAAAAGAAAATTCGACGTAGATAAATTCATAAAGCAAGTGGTAGAAGGAGAGTCAATCTCCGAAACATCTAGTCAGACGGAAGTAATGGACGTCTCGGATTCGGAGGATGGAGCAACAGCACATTCAATTTCAAACAGGGAACACGAAGGTATCCCTATAATGAATGAAGCTATAGATACGAAACCTAGGCAAATCCTTGTTTACTCCTGGTTAAGAGATAGTATTCATTTTAAAGACATATCTAACCCAAAACAGAAAATCTTAGAGGTCCATATACCTATAAATAACGAGGAAATTGTTAAAAGGTTTTTAAAAGAATATGTCGATTTTAAAAAGAAATATTATATTTATTTTGAAGCACCAGAGTTTAGGAAAACCTTTAGTAGCGTAGTAACTCAACTTTACAAAAAAGGATCCCAAAACTTAATAGAATGTACTGAACGAGTTATAAATCTAAATGAGTCTGAAAAGGATCAAAAAGCTTTTATAATAAAATATCACGAAGGCAAAACTTGCCACAGGGGTATTAACGAGACATTTGCCAAATTAAAAAGACACTATTGGTGGAATAATATGAAAGAGACCATTACAGCAGTGATCAATGCATGTGAACAGTGTCGCAAGATGAAGTATGAAAGGAAACCAATTAAACCACCCCTACAACTTACTCAAAGTCAGGACACACCATTCCAAGAAAGTTTCATGGACTTGTTATTTATTGAAGGAAAATATTATTTAACTATTGTCGATGCCTTTAGCAAACTTGGACAGGCGATTAATATACCAAATAGAAGTACCCCAGAAGTCGTCAGAACTCTTATAAAATATTTTAGTATGTACGGGACACCTCAAAAAATAAGTTGTGACTCAGGTGCAGAGTTTAACAACGAACTAATGAAAGAATTACTACTTCTTTATAAAATAGACCTACACATAGGTACCCCAAACAACCCCAACTCCATGGCTATAGTTGAACGATTCCATTCAACCATAATTGAAGTTTATCGTCTAGCCAAATACGATAAAAGCGAACTAGACGCTGCGTCAGTGATGACATATGCTATTATGGCATATAACAACACGATACACAGCGCTACAACATGCACACCTTTTGAAATTGTATTCGGTCATACTGACTCAGGGAATTTATTCGATGTTGATAAAGAAATGAACTTAATGCAAAAATTGCTTCAGGACCATAGAAAAAGACTAAAAATACTTTATGAATACTTTATGAATACGTTAGCGATAAATTAGTAAACGATAAGCTTAAAGTTAAGAAAAAAAGAGGAGGAGAAAAAGTCCCTACAATTAAAGAAGGAGACACTATTTTTATGAAGGACACTAGAATTCGTAAAGCAAAAGAGCTTCCTAGGTATGAAAAAGCAAAAGTAATTGGGAACCCCAGTAGAAATATTATTCCTGTTCAGGTTAAAAAGAGGAACACCCGTGTAGCACTGAAAAATATCAAACGACCTCCACAGGTGGCGGGTGATATTACTGATGGCCCTAGTACATCAAAGCAGCGGCCTCAACTTCCAAAACCTCGAGCGGAACCCGGGGATAGCTCCAGTCAGGATAGGTACAGCTCTGAGGAAGACTAGTTCCTGGAATATAATTAAGACTATAGATTTAGAATCCTTAACTTTACTTTTAGAAACTAACATAATACAGTATGGTAAGTTAAAACTGTTAGTCGATAGTAATAATTAATCTAGAAAAGAACTAATGGGTTTAGAAGTACAAATAGGTACGTTTGCAGAATTAACAAAGGATAAACTTTTACAGATACTGCCAACGGTACGAGTCAAGAGAGGCATTCTCAACCCATTAGGCTCATTTATAAAAATAATCACGGGAAACTTAGATAATAATGATGCAATTAAGTATAACTCGTTAATTAATAACCTACATAATAAGGAAATATCGGTAGAACATAGAGTAACTTTAATACAGAAGGCACTGGACAGAGTAGTTAATGTTTCGGAAGATATAAACTTTAACGTTAAATGCTTAAGTCATAAATTTAAGCAGATAGAAACCATTCAAAAAGAAGAGTTCAAAATTTCCCACTTAGTCTCTTTGATAAATAGCATGTACCAAATTCTAAACAATTTTCGGACCATTTATAGTATTATACAAGAAATAGAAACTTCAATCGCCTTTAGCAAATTAGGTACTTTACATCAGTCCTTAATAAACTCAACTGAGTTACTGAATAATTTATTGGAAATTGAAAAACATAACCCATTGATTTATCCCGTCTCTTTAGAAAATTTAATTAAGATAGAACATAATATAGAATTAAAATCGTTTATAAGTAGCAATCGCTTAACATTCATATTAGAAATCCCATTAATAGAAGAAAACACATATATATATTACAAAATTGTTCCTATCCCTATCTACAACCCTAACAACGATCAAACTTTCACCATTATTCCCACATACCCATACCTTATGATGAATAAATTGAGATTGAGACCGGTGGCAAAACACTGTGAAGAAATTGAAGAAACAAGGTACATCTGCAGCGACGAGAATTTAACACAACAACCAATGGACAACTGCATCGAACAACTTATCCTGGCTAAGGAAAATCTTGCAAACTGTAAACAGCAAATCATTAAGACAGAAGAACAAATTATTCAAAAACTCACCCCCGATCATTGGCTCCTGTATACAAAGAAGAAAACCATCTTGATCGAAACTTGCGGAAACGAAGCTGCTACATTCAATCTACAAGGCACCTATATAATCATTCCCAATCAACATTGCACCACCCAAGTCGACAGAATAATAATGAAGGCAGTTAGTAACATATCATTAACTACCTATAACCTACCCTCAGTCACGTTACCAGAACTACAACTCGAGAACCAGAAGGATGACAACGAAATGGACCTACGAGGCGTGGACTTTGGCGACATCAAGGACATAATGAACAGCGTTAAATATCACAGTGATAGTGAAAACGGTGAAATTGTTAATTATAAAATCAGTGTATGGACAATAGTTTTATATATAATCATAATTACAATTACTTCTTATTGGATTACCGCTAAATTATATTCCTGGTATTTCAAACGAAATTCTCTGAAGCCACATAAACCGCCTTCAGATAATTTCTCTCTTGGGGAGGGAGGAGTTAAGCGTGCTGAACCCCAAAATATATCCTTTGTCAGCACGCCGTAATGTAGAACATTGGCGTCAAAGCTGATCTGCATTATTTTAGTATATATATTGGTAGTAAGTTAAATTTAGTTAGATTACTCTTGATTGTAAACTAGGCTGTAACTCTGTTGGTTATTAAGTAAATAATTTTTTTTTTTAAATCAAGTCCTTGCTGTCTAACTTAATTCGCGCACCGATCCCAGCCGGCGGAGGAGCTCTCCGACGACCACAGCCGAACAGAACCAACACAGAACAGAACACAGATATTGTAAGTAGTTGCTTATATTGCGGAGGCGGACATAGCACACCTGACTGCCGCCGACTAAGGAGCATACCGATCGGAGCCCGCTGGGATTGGGCACGACATAACAGGGTATGTTTTAAATGTATGGACAAGAAGCATCGACGGGACCATTGCCCGGTGAGAGTGTCATGCGGTATTAACGGCTGTCCGCACTCCCACCATCCCGTGTTGCACGAACCTTTGAACCAACAGCAACACGGGAATCAGGCGCCACCTGTGCAAGCGCCACCTGTGCAAGCACCGCTAACGCCGGCGCTACGTTCTACAGCGCCGCTAGTGTCATCACGCGCACCTTTAGCCCGCGCTATGACGTCACCGGGAGTGACACAACGCGCCGCGGCGTGCGCAATCACCGAACCAGACCAGATGCCGTCTTTTGACCCCGAACGGAGTTTTGCGGCGACCGACGCTAACCCTCAAATGGTCGCAAACGTCGTCTTATTGAAGGTAATACCTATCATCATTTCCGGGCCTCGTTGCGAGATTAAGACTCACGCGTTGCTCGACGAAGGCAGCACCGTTAGCCTCGTGGACGAGAGGTTGGCGGGGGCGATTGGGGCAACAGGACCCGAGACGCCGTTGTGTATCCAGGGTATCGGCAATATGGTCACGAGCCAACGGAGCCAACGAATAATAGTACAGGTACGTGGGATAGTGGATGAATCCCAACATGAATTGACGTTGCGGACCGTACCGAACCTGGGCCTACGGACGCAACACCATAAAAAACAAACACTCAGTAAGTACCGTCATTTAATCGGATTGAACGAAGCCGTGTTCGAAGACGGAGTACCATATGTGTTGATCGGAGCCGACCATTGGCACCTAATGATCCCTCGGGAGATGAGGACGGGGCGCATTAACGAACCTGCAGCCCTACGAACCGACCTAGGTCATATACGGTACGGTACCGCGTTTAATCCAAACCGAGCCTGTTGAGACGTCGTTACATTTAGCGACGCAAGAACCAGACATAAATGAACCCCTGAGACGATATTTTAATATCGACTCGTTGGGGGTCAAACTGGTGGACACAAAACGCCCTCACCAGGAACGAGCGGAGCAAATCTATAGCGACACGGTAAGGAAGATTGACGGGCCACGCTACGAGGTAGGTCAGCTGTGGCGGGAGGATGAACCCAAAATGCCGCCTACGTATGCGATGGCTTTTCAAAGGTTGCGGTCAATTGAAAAAAAGATGGACCGAAATCCGAACTTTGCGAAAGAGTATACAACACAAATAAATAACCTACTGGAAAAAGGTTACGCCGAACTAAAAAAGAGCAACGAATCGTATAAAGACCACGATAAAGAATGGTATTTACCCCACTTCGCGGTAACGAACCCAAACAAGCCCGGAAAGGTACGACTAGTCTTTGACGCCGCGGCGGCGGTACAAGGACGCAGCCTTAATGATTTCCTATTAGAGGGGCCAGACCTACTGCAATCACTTCTAGGAATATTATTTCGGTTCCGGGAGGGGAGATACGCAGTGACTGCAGACATCCAAGAGATGTTTTTACAGATAAAGGTAAGGAGAGAAGACCAGCCCTCACAAATGTTTTTGTGGAGGGGCACTGAGCGAGAGGGCCCGCCGAGGCGTTACAAAATGACGTCGGTCATTTTCGGCGCGGCCAGCTCTCCGTTCATAGCACATAGCGTGCGAATTCGAAACGCGACAGACAACAAGGTACAGTACCCTATGGCAGTTGACGACATAGTCACCAACCATTATATGGGTGATTATGTGGCTAGCTACAGGGATGAGAGCGAGGCATTAGAACGAGCCCAGCACGCAGCCGCCTCGCACGCGCAAGCTAGCTTCAAATTGCGTAACTGGAGCACGAACTCAACGAGACTACTACAGTGGATACCACCGGAGTTGCGAGCCGAGACACCCGCGCAACTCGGCGGTAAAGAACAGAAAATACTCGGGATGATGTGGTTTCCCGATACAGACGAACTGGGATTTAATACGGCAATGATGAGAGTCCCACCCGAGGTAAGAACGTGCGCAAGAGGGCCAACCAAGCGCGAGATGTTGAGCGCGGTAATGAGCGTTTACGACCCGATTGGTTTGTTGTCGCAGTACACCATCACCGCCAAAATACAACTGCAAAGGTTGTGGCAGTTGAAACTCGGCTGGGACGAGGAACCACCGACGGCGGAGATCCAAAAGTTCCAGTACTGGTTGCGCGCACTCGACAGTGTTGCCGCGCTGCGAGTACCGAGATGTTACTTGAAAGCGGGGGGATCACCGCAACAAGAGCTTCATGTTTTCGTAGATGCGAGTGCCCAGGCCTACGCTACAGTGGCTTACTGGCGAGTCGAACAGGGAGATCGAGCGGAGGTGAAACTCGTTGCGGCGAAGGCTAAGGTCGCACCAACTAAGGCGCTAAGTATTCCGCGACTGGAGTTGCAGGCGGCGCTTATCGGGGCGCGGCTGGCGGCTTCAATTACTTCCCAACATAGAATCGAGGTAAGCCGAGTGGTGCTGTGGACCGACAGTCGGACCGTGCTGCAATGGGTGCGTAACGATGCGCGCCGTTACAGCGTTTATGTCGCACATCGGCTCGGCGAGATAGCCGAACTAACAACCCAGCCGACGACGCGACTCGCGCTGACAGTGCGCGACAAGTACGAGACATTGACCGGTGGTACACCGGCCCACTTTATCTACAACGGCCCGAGGCAGAGTGGCCGCAAGAACCAGCAACGAACCCCCGAGACGACCACGAAGAGGAGGTGAGATCATGCCATACAGCCCGACTAGAAAGCGCGCTGTTACCGGACATAACACGCTTTTCAAGTTACGATCGGCTGATCGGCACAACAACACGAGCACTGCAATTCATTGAAATGGTGAGAAACAAGAGCCGCATACCGTTAGAGCTCCGCCACATTAAGGGCGCGGAGCACTTGTGGTATCAGTATGCACAACGGCGGGACTTCGCGGAGGAGCTACGCAATCTCGCAAGAGGGGAGCCCATACCTAGAAAGAGCCGATTATATGGGCTCGACCCGAGTCTCGACGAGGATGGTGTGATGCGCATGCGCGGCCGGATAGACGCCGCGCCGGTGCGCACTTATGATAAACGTCCAGTAATATTGGATGGGCGCAATCCGTACGTGAAATTACTAATTTTGCATGCCCACCAACGGTCCGCCCATGCAAACAACGAAAGGTTGGTAAATGATCTAAGACAGCGATTCTGGATTCTACATCTGCGACCTACAGTAAGAGCGGTGGCGAGCGCGTGCTGCCTGTGCATCTTGCGCCGTGCGCGGCCTCGGATGCCCGCGCTGGGAGATCTACCGTTGGTGCGGATCGAACCGTTCCACCGCCCATTCACTAATGCTGCGGTGGACTATTTTGGACCACTTACAGTGACCCTCGGGCGGCGGCACGAGAAGCGCTGGGTGGCGCTATTCACGTGCCTTACCACCCGCGCGGTCCATTTGGAGTTGGCGCACTCGCTGTCCACCGGCTCGGCCATCATGGCGCTGAGGCGCATGGCCGCGCGGCGCGGGTGGCCGCGAGTAATGTACAGCGATAATGGAACCAACTTCCGGGGCGCGGATGCCGAGCTGCGCGCCGCCTACCTGGAGTGGCTGCCGTCCATGCGGCAACACGGACTACAACACGACATGGAGTGGCGGTTCATACCGCCAGGAGCCCCGAACCAGGGCGGCGCCTGGGAGCGGATGGTGCGCTCCGTCAAGACGGCGCTAACGGCAACGCTGACGTCAAGGGCGCCTAAGGAGGAGGTGCTTGGGACCCTGCTTGCCGAGGCCGAGCACACTGTAAACGCTCGGCCACTAACACACGTGTCGGTTGAGGCAACCGACGAGGAGGCCTTAACCCCAAATCACTTTTTGTTGGGAGGCTCCACGGGGGTCCCACTCACTGGCTCCTGTGAAGAAGCCGATCGTCGCACCTGGCGAGCCAGCCAGGCGCTCGCAGACCATTTCTGGGCCCGCTGGGTCCGGGAATATCTACCGACGCTTGCCCCGCGACGCTCATCCGCGGCGGGCGAGCGGCAGCTTCAAGTGGGTGACTATGTGGTCATAGTCGACCCCACCCTACCACGGAACGTGTGGCCGCGAGGAGTCGTCGAGGCGACCTACCCGGGACCAGACGGCGGCGTGCGGAGCGCGGACGTCCGAACCCGAGGAGGCGTGTTCCGAAGGCCGACGACGAAGATGGCTGTCATTCCCTTGCAACCCGGGTCAACATGACATGTTGACGGGGGGATAATGTTAGCGACAGCCCCTGTTAGCGACAGCCCCTGTTAGCGACAGCCCCCTGTTAGCGACAGCCCCTTAGAATATAAGTTTTGACATGTAAATATCTTAAGTTTGTTGATTTGTTTTTTAGTAACTGGTAGTTAATAAGAATTACTAGGTTAAGATTTAAGAAAAGTATTTTTTTTTATATATAAGTAAGATGTAAGGAAGCCCATAAAAGCGGCGAGATTTACTCCCGAACCTGTAAGTGCTCCCTCAACGAAACGGGGACCAAAAACCTATTTTAAAAGTGCTGTCACAATGTGACAATTCTTACTTACTGTTTTAATAACAAACACAACTTAAAACTCAATGAATACGAAATTTAGTAAATCATATTTGTTTTGAATGTTTACGTACATCTGTCAATGTCACTTCATGCGTGCTATTTGAGATATGTAGTCAAAAGCTGTTTAGCACGATAATGTCATACGTTACCTACCTTTTCTCAACAGATGGCGTTACTTGCGATAGTCTATAATTAGCATTCATACTTTTCCAAATTTTAATAAAAACTATTAATATTGTTCAATAAAAATATAGCTAATATCATAATATTCTTTTTTATAAATTCAATTGCTATTTAAAATCTAATAACTTAATAATTTATTTTCGTTTTATACACTGTGGTCTTGTAGACTCGAATGATGCTGTATTTTTCACGACATATGGACATCACACATCCCCATTCGCAAATGGCGTGACTCGAGTCCCGAGGATAAAAGGGCCGCGGCCCTAATCGCAGCCTCTTTCTCGTCGTTTCCACCTCATAAACAACTACTGCTAAGTACCAAGTGCCTAAACACTTGCTTTGTGCTAACTATACGTGGAATCTATCCCCAAATCGGGTAAGTCCTAGGACTTACCCGATTTGGGGCGACTGCAATGAAATAATATTCTGTTTCTTTTCCAAATCGCTTGTAATGTTAAAATCTCTCTTGTACTTACCTTTAGCTCTTTACTTCTACCGACAGCATAATTATACTTTTCATTGTTTTTTTTTTCAAATTTATAACCTAACCTATTATTAAACTGTTCCTTTTTGTAATTTAATGTTCATTTTTTGTTTGCTATTTCACCTTCTATTTTCTATAACCCCGTTTCGATAGCTCTTGCCACCGCCAACTAATTATTCCACTACCCTCGGAGCTTCTATCTACAACGGCGGTTGGCAAGGGTTATCCGGATCTGGACGGTTGCTGACCCGGCCAATGCTCGGCGGTTACAGGGACCACGGCTGGGAGTGGCTACGCCCCCAGAACCTCCACAACCTCCACATCCTGCGGCGACCCTGGACGGTCGGGTGCAGACTGCGGCTGCATTTTACTTCCACTGCCACGCCCCGTGCTACCAGACTCCGGGACCCGGCGCCTCAACGCCACGCCACCGGAATCCGAGGGGAGTCCTACGCGCCACGAAAGCATACCGTCTACTTACCCACTATTTTTTTTCTTCTAATTTGTTCGAGCCACCGGGAGATACTTAATATACGTTTGAACAACTTTGTTGTTTCTCTCCACCACCTCGGTAGGTAGCGACAGTGGCGCCCAACGTGGGGCAGGTGTGCTTTCGTTAGCGTAATAATTGTTGGGTGTGTGTGCTATTTGTGTTTGGTGTTCGCAGCAAAAAATTAATGTGTCCGGGTCTAGAGTAGTGCCACCCTCTTTCTATCCGAGGTGTCGTAAAAGGCGACTAAGGAATTATTGGGGCCGTTTCTTCTAAACGGTCCACGCTAAGCTCACACCATAACACCCGGTGTGAGCTAACGGGCCGCCTTCTGCGGAACTTATTTTATTTTGTGTCGCCTTCTGCGCACAACTACCTAACGTTTTTTTTTTTTTTTTACTTCACTTGTTTGCTGCGGGTTCCAATTTTAATTTTATTTTTGTAACGGAACGGGGAGTAAATTTCCCTATAGATATTACTTCATTGCACTACCTACCTAAAACTACCCATAAATTTTTTTTAATTCATTTTTACCAAAATGGCGGTGGAAATTAAATTTCTTTCCTTACAAAAGGATGAGCTAGCCTATGAGGTGGCCATCCGCGGTTATTCACCGGCTGACACTGTTCAGGAACTTAGAAAGCAGATAGTAAAAATAGCAGTAACATTGCCATCTCATGATATCTTAGAATCAGGCTTTGAGGTACCCGACGACATTGCTGGTGTTAAGAACACCTTGGTTAAAGTGCAAACTAATATAAATTCCTTGAAGACTAAATTTGAGGATAGCTTATTTGATAGAACGGCAAATTTATTGAACCATATTAGTTATCGGTTAAGACGCATCACACCAAGAACTGAAGAATTTGTGCAAGCGTTCGACAAATGTCAAAAGTGTTTCAAAAGTTTGAGTAAGGACTTAACTACGTATAATGCCACACGTTATCCTGCCGGGCAGTCTTCGCTTAGGCCACTTTCACCTAACCCTGTTGTACAGTCTACCCTTTCGCAGACACCAGCAAATATTGCGGTGACTTGTGATCGAGGTGCATCATCGGACCTCTCCAAACTTAAATATAATGGAAAAACGTGTGTCCGAGCTTTTATACAAAGAGTCGATGAATTATTACTTGCTAGAAATCTACCATCAAGTAAATTTATGTCGTTAGCAACAGAGATATTTGAGGGTAATGCTTTGCATTGGTACCGATCCATTAGGAACACTACAACTACATGGGAAGATCTCTCTAAGCAACTTAAACAGGTTTTTAGCCAACCAAACTTTGACTACCTCTTCTTAGCTGAAATTAGGGCTCGTACCCAAGGGGAAAATGAGACAATTACTATTTACCTATCAATAATGCAGGGCATGTTTTCTCGATTAACAAAGCCAGTCTCTGAGGAGGACAATTAGTTGGAAATAGTGTTACATAATGTCCGTCCTTGCTATGCCACGGTCTTGGCCAATGCCGGTGAAATCCTAACCATCGACAAGTTGCGGGACACGTGTGTTAATTACGAGGGAGTACAGGCGCGCTTATCTCACTTCCATGAACCTCCGAAAGAAACCGCAGATACTATGGCCACGGAATTTGCTTACAAGTGCACTGTTCAACCCAAACAACCATTCAACAAATACAATAATAATGGTTCATCGGGTTATAACAATAAAAACTATAATTACAACACTCATAACAGACAAAATATCAGTGCCATTAATACTACTACATGGTCCGGTCGACCATATTGCCCTAGGTGCCGTGTCCACAGTCATTCGCTCACAAATTGTCGCGCGGAACGATTTATAATATGTTTCAAATGCGGTCTTAAAGGCTATAAAGCTGCGGATTGCCCAAAATGTAACAAAGAGGACTCTAAACCCTCAACTTCAAAAAACCTATAGGTAGGCAGAATGTTACACACATTTATACTAACACCATTCTGCCTGATAAACCTCTTAATGATTCACGACCTTACGTTTCGGTTTTTGTGGATGACTTGGAAATTTATGGCCTATTAGACTCTGGTGCTGCTGTGACTATACTGGGGAAAAACATGCATAAAGTGTTATTAAAACTTGGTCATCACATGACAAATGATGAAACTGTCCGAGTAATTGCGGGGTGGTCAACACCTTAGTAGCATCGGATATTTTGAATTAAACATTACATTTGAGAACTGTACTCGCTCTATTAAGGCATTTGTGGTTCCAGAAATAAACACTTCACTCATACTAGGTGTGGATTTTTGGCGCATTTTTAAACTTTGCCAAAATACTTACACAGTATTAGGGTAAATGATTGTGCCACTAAGCACACAGAGGCACAAGGATCACATAATCTAGTATCTTATTCCCATCTCAGTGAGTCTCAGCGAGTACAAGCTGACAATGTGATAGAGCAGTTTAAGAACATTTCTTATGAGAAAATAGGTCTAGGTCGTACTACCTTGATAAAACATAACATAGACACCGGCGAGACTCCTCCAATACGACAACGCTACTACCGTATGTCACCAGAAAAGCTCCGCATTGTTAATGAGCAGGTCGACGAAATGTTAGAATTAGAAGTCATAGAGCCGTGCGAGAGCGCTTGGTCATCACCAGTGCTGGTAGTTTCAAAAAAAGATGGAAAACCTAGGTTTTGTTTAGATAGTCGGAAACTTAACTCAGTCACTAAAAAGGATGCCTATAACTTACCTTACATTTCTGAAATATTAGATAACCTTAGAGATGCGAAATTCTTAACTAGTATTGACTTATCTAAAAGTTTCTGGCAGATCCCAATTGATGAACGGGATAAGACAAAGACCGCCTTCTTTGTCCCTTCTCGCGGAACATTTTGCTTTAAAACTATGCCATTTGGTTTAACAAATGCGCCTGCAACTCAGCAACGTCTGGTTGACAGTCTGTTTGGACCTGAATTTGACTTGAAGGCCTTCTGCTACTTAGACGACATTGTTTGTGTGAGCGATTCGTTCGAAGGTCATGTGACTTTACTCTTACGTGTTCTTGATAAGCTTAAAGGGGCTGGTCTCACTATAAACTACGAAAAAACTCAATTCTTTAGAGATAGTCTTAAATACCTTGGCTATGTAGTGGATACCCAAGGCCTCCGGACTGATCCCGACAAGGTTGACGCTATTTCAAAATACCCTGTACCTACTTCGAAAAAAGAGGTTAAACGATTCTTAGGAACCGCCTCCTGGTATCGGCGATTTGTACCTAACTTCAGTACACTTGCAGCACCGTTGAATAAATTAACGTCTACTAAAAAGGGAGCACCTTCATTCGCTTGGACAGTAGAAGCGCAGAAATCCTTTAATAAGCTTAAACAATGTCTCGTCTCAACACCAGTACTTTCGTGTCCTAATTACAACTTGCCTTTTGAGGTACACACAGATGCAAGTGACTATGGCGTCGGCGCCATGTTGTCAGACGATTAACGGTCAAGAGCACCCCGTTGCGTACATGAGTAGATCCTTGTCGCCTAACGAGAAAAATTATAGCATTACTGAACGCGAAACCTTGGCTGTTCTAGTGGCTTTAGAACACTGGCGCTGTTACGTAGAGAACGGTAAAACTTTCAAAGTTTATACAGACCATTCCGCTTTAAAATGGTTCCTTTCTTTAAATAACCCAACTGGCCGCTTAGCCCGATGGGGAGTTCGCTTATCGTCATTTGACTTTGAAATTTTACACCGTCGCGGTAAAGATAATGTTGTGCCGGACGCACTCTCTAGGGCAGTTCCTCTATCGGCGATTACTATATCGAACTCTTACCAAAAATCACAGGATAGATGGTATGTAGACTTATATAATAGTTGTGTCAATATGCCACAACATTATCCCAACTTTACAATAAAGAATAACTCTCTGTATCGATTAACTAAGTATACTAATCAATTAACTACTGAATTTCGTTGGAAAGAGGTCGTACCTGCGGAGTTTCGCGAACAACTAATACGCGAAAATCACTCAGAGCCAACTGCGGGTCACTTAGGTTCTTTTAAAACTTACCACAGAATAACCTTAAATGTATTATTGGCCTAAAATGTATAAGGACATTGTAAACTTTGTATCATCCTGCGATACATGTATTACTTATAAACATCCTACGCATGCTCCCTTGGGTGAGATGGGTAGGCCTAAACAAAGTTCGAGACCTTTTCAAATGATATCAATTGATTTCGTTGGACCACCACCAGTTAGTAGAAAACAAAATAGCTATTTATTAGTTATTACTTGCTGTTTCTCTAAATATTGTCTCATGTTTCCCATTAGACGAGCAACTGCGGACGTAGTTATAAAACACTTGGAGGACTCTGTATTTCTAGTGCATGGAATACCTCAAACTATTCTCATGGATAATGGAACTCAATTCATTAGCCGTGACCTGAGCAATTTCTTTAAAAAAATACAAAGTGCCGAATCAATTCTTTACGCCTAAATATACTCGACAAATAAATATGGTGGAACGCTATAATAAGACTATAATCACCAGCATTTCCACCTTTATTGAAAATGATCAGAGGTCTTGGGATACTAATTTAACTAAAATACAATTTGCCATTAATAACTCTGTTAATGAAAGCACAGGTTTTACACCGGCCTTCCTGGTGTACGGTCGTGAAATGGTCACTTGTGGTTCTCATTACATCGATAATGACTTAGGTGATGAAATAGTCTTTCTACCCCGCGATATCTATGCACAGAATTTAGGATACCTCGCCAATATATTTGATAGAGTCCAACAGTCGTTGTTCCACGCCTACAAGAGGAACACTTCCAGATATAACTCCAGACGGAAACCTGCTGAATTTAATATTGGTGACATAGTTTGGAAGAGGACCTATTTTTTGAGTGACAAAACAAAACTAATACTTCAGTAAAAAGCTAGCACCTAAATTTGTTAAATGTCGGGTGATTTCTAAAAAATCACCATTGGTATATGGGTTACAGGATATGACCGGTAAGGACTTGGGTTCATGGCATATCAAGGACTTGAAACTCACATACAACACTTAACTCTATCTAATTAATCCTACACTACCATACTTAATTCTTAGCTAATCTACTACTTACTACCTATCTAAATCTACCCATTATCATATATTGTTGGACTTTATGTTTTTCTTGGTTGAACTAAAAAGCCAACACTTAAGATTGCGGCTGGGCATTCTTCATCACCTAACGTACAATAAGATTGCGGCTGGGCATTCTTCTACATGTATCGTTAGTTGATCTATATAGGACGGGTGGTGATCCTATGACCAAGATTAGTCGAATAGTTTAACAGTATGTTCTCCAGTTCCATCTTTCCATATATTCTTTATGTTAGGGTCAACTAAATTACTTAAATAGTTAACTCTATATGGAAGGTATTTTGATTAAATTTTGATAGTGTGAGGAATGAATGAATGTGATTGCGAAAGCGTAAAGATTTTCTTAGGCGGATTTTTCTCTCAGGAGCCAAATCCTTACTGGAGAAGGGGGGGTACTGTCACAATGTGACAATTCTTACTTACTGTTTTAATAACAAACACAACTTAAAACTCAATGAATACGAAATTTAGTAAATCATATTTGTTTTGAATGTTTACGTACATCTGTCAATGTCACTTCATGCGTGCTATTTGAGATATGTAGTCAAAAGCTGTTTAGCACGATAATGTCGTACGTTACCTACCTTTTCTCAACAGATGGCGTTACTTGCGATAGTCTATAATTAGCATTCATACTTTTCCAAATTTTAATAAAAACTATTAATATTGTTCAATAAAAATATAGCTAATATCATAATATTCTTTTTTTTAAATTCAATTGCTATTTAAAATCTAATAACTTAATAATTTATTTTCGTTTTATACACTGTGGTCTTGTAGACTCGAATGATGCTGTATTTTTCACGACATATGGACATCACATCCCCATTCGCGAATGGCGTGACTCGAGTCCCGAGGATAAAAGGGCCGCGGCCCTAATCGCAGCCTCTTTCTCGTCGTTTCCACCTCATAAACAACTACTGCTAAGTACCAAGTGCCTAAACACTTGCTTTGTGCTAATTATACGTGGAATCTATCCCCAAATCGGGTAAGTCCTAGTGCAATGAAATAATATTCTGTTTCTTTTCCAAATCGCTTGTAATGTTAAAATCTCTCTTGTACTTACCTTTAGCTCTTTACTTCTACCGACAGCATAATTATACTTTTCATTGTTTTTTTTTTCAAATTTATAACCTAACCTATTATTAAACTGTTCCTTTTTGTAATTTAATGTTCATTTTTTGTTTGCTATTTCACCTTCTATTTTCTGTAACCCCGTTTCGATAGCTCTTGCCACCGCCAACTAATTATTCCACTACCCTCGGAGCTTCTATCTACAACGGCGGTTGGCAAGGGTTATCCGGATCTGGACGGTTGCTGACCCGGCCAATGCTCGGCGGTTACAGGGACCACGGCTGGGAGTGGCTACGCCCCCAGAACCTCCACAACCTCCACATCCTGCGGCGACCCTGGACGGTCGGGTGCAGACTGCGGCTGCATTTTACTTCCACTGCCACGCCCCGTGCTACCAGACTCCGGGACCCGGCGCCTCAACGCCACGCCACCGGAATCCGAGGGGAGTCCTACGCGCCACGAAAGCATACCGTCTACTTACCCACTATTCTTTTCTTCAAATTTGTTCGAGCTACCGGGAGATACTTAATATACGTTTGAACAACTTTGTTGTTTCTCTCCACCACCCCGCCACAATAGACCGCCGAGCACGGTCATTGAACCCTCAGCCCATTAACCCAGTTCCCACGAGAACAAAGGACGAGTTACTGGGCCGAGGACCTCGAGCCGGAAGTATTAAAAAAAGAATCACAACAATAGAACATAAGGAATTTATATTATGACTGATCTAAGAACATTAGATAATGAAAAATTTAACATTTTCAAATCAGTTAGGAAAACGGGCGGCCAATCAGAGAACGAGTTTTCTCGACGGGCGTCCGCGGGGAAGACGCGAGGGAGGTTGGGTCGCCGGAAATGAAGGCGCTCTGATTGGCCGACCCGAAAGTAAAAATTAAATGTAAGCCCTCTGAATGGGGTGGGCCGGAAATGACGCCTGGTGATTATAATAAATATTTAAGCCTACGTTAAAAGAAATAAATACCACGTAGTTTGGTAATGTGAGTCGAGTTATTGTTATTGGGAGTTATTGTTGAGTTATTGAGTCGTTTGTGAACCAGTTAGTTGTGAGTTATTTGTGAACCAGTTTATAGTCAGAACCTTAAAGTCGTTTGTTTTGTGTTAAAGTCTATTTTTTTTCAGTGAAGTTGTTAGTTATAATTTTATATAGTGTTAAATTCTGTTTTGAACCTCATTTTTGTTTTATTAAATTCAAATCGTTATTCGGAACCCTTTGAACCCCTCGAACCTGGGTTATCGGGGTTAGATTGTTGGTGTGTTGCCAACAAGAACCATTAACTATAAAATATACAGTCCACTGAACCTGAACCCTTTTTTAATTAACCGAACGAGCTACGCAGAGACACCGTTGAGTGACCATCCTCAATACTTATGTATATATTATATTGATATTTCGGCAAGGGTAGGCTAGGCCAACCTAGGTTAGACGCTAGGTAAACCGGATAAGGTTTACGAAGCCGATTCGACCCATACATACATACATACATACATACATACATACGTACGTACGGCTCGACAATTTCGGGATGTTTTGGTGGCGTCGCAAAAGCGCGGGGTGCCGGTGGTGAGTGAGCATACCATACGAACTCCTTTTTCTTTTTTTATTGTACGATTGATTGATTGATGAGACGACGTCACGTATTAAGCGAAACTGATATATTATTTTATTTAGAATCATATTGTGGCCCTGAAAAGGGCCTTTTGTCATCCCGCGGACGCGGTCCAAGCTTGCGCCCTGGCGCGGCGTAGAGTCCCTCCTGCGCGCGCGGGGTGACAGCCACCTGCCACCCCACCAGCACGAGGAAGGAGACTCCCAACGAGGCAGCCAGACGTTGCATTGCACCACGGCCGCTTGCTGGCTGGCGATTGCGTAGTGGTGCTGTTTAAGCCTTCTTCTCGGTCTTCTTCGGCAAGAGTACGGCCTGGATGTTCGGCAGTACACCTCCCTGGGCGATGGTGACACCGGACAGAAGCTTGTTCAGCTCCTCGTCGTTGCGGATCGCCAGTTGCAGATGCCTCGGGATGATCCTGGTCTTCTTGTTGTCGCGAGCGGCGTTGCCGGCCAACTCGAGGACCTCAGCCGCCAGGTATTCCATAACGGCCGCGAGGTACACCGGGGAGCCGGCACCGACGCGCTCGGCGTAGTTACCCTTGCGCAACAGCCTGTGGATACGGCCGACGGGGAACTGGAGTCCGGCACGGTTGGAGCGAGACTTTGCCTTTCCCTTAACCTTGCCGCCCTTGCCGCGTCCAGACATGTTTAACAAAGAGTTATTAACGACCACGGAAACAGGAAACAAAATAACGCGTCAGACAGCGAGCGCGTCCGAATAACGTTTAAATAATTGCGTTTTTTTTTTACCTACGTAGTTAGCCTCTGATGGCCTTGACTACTTCGCCGGAGAGAGGGCGGACTCCTGATGGGAGTCCACGCTATAAGTGGGTTTTTACACTAGCATGCCTAAGGGCGCCCCTATTGGGCCGACCTCGGACTTAGGACGCTAGGGGAGAATTTCAATTTTTTTTTTTTTTTTTTTTTTTTTTTTTATGTTAAGGAGAAGGCACACGAGCACTCAGGCCACCTGATGGTAAGTGGAATCTGAGATCCATAGACATTTGAATTCTCAAGACTATAATCCCAAGACCTCAAATGCGTTGCCAACCCTGAGGACTAAGATGGAAAGCCTCTATGCTAGTAATTCCACCGGTTGTCTTATCCCCACACCGGAATACAACAATGCGAACACTGTTGCTTGACGGGTGGTTAATGGATAAGATGGTGGTAGCGATCCGGACGGACTCTGCACAGGGTCCTACCACCACTAAAATGCACTGAATTGGTTTTATGCTACCAACGCTTCGGAAATTTTACGTTAGACCAGACTGAGAAGAAGCGTCGAAAGAAACTCCATCTGGGTCTCGATTTTGTGAGTTAACCGGTACCGGTACCGGTGCAAAGTGGGGTCGCCCACGTGTAGGGTGAGCCTTGGGACGCCGACGCCTCCGACGCGGACGGAGACGTTGTGGTGTGTATGGATCTAAGCTGGTGTTGCCCTGTGAGACGGTTGGGCGACGAAAAATCTTCGCGGGCTGCGAGGGCAGCCGTGATAGTGTCATCGGTGTCGGTCAGTACGTGTCGGGGACGCCTGTTCCGAGAGGGTACGCCCACGAGCGGGACGTAATTTACGGCATCACGTAATAAGGGGTTAGGATGGTGAGGAGCGTTATTGAAGAACCGCCGAGAGGCATCCTTCATAAACTTGGCCACGGTTGGAAGACCGAGGTCGTCGTGAAGATCTAAGTTGTGCATAAACCATGGAGCGCCCACGGCTCTGCGCAAGAAACGATTCTGCAGCACCTGGAATTGGTACAGAGCAGTCGAGTTCGCATGAGCGAAGACCACACTAGCGTAAGTTAGTATGGGGCGAACGCACGTCTTGTAAATTGTCATCTTGTTTCTAAGACGCGAGAGCGCGCCACGTAATGGAGGTCCAAAGGGAGAGGATGTTGCTGGGAAAGAGAACGCTGGGACTAGAGAGGACCCACGCGAGGGCCCTTCTCGCAATTATTGAAACTACAAAGGCGGAGTCCGCCCGAAACCGCGAGACCCTGGAGTCCATCCAAAAGGAGCTTTCGGCCCAGAGAACGATTATGGTTTCGCGACCCACTGGTGAGAATGAGCGCGACGCTGAGCACTGGTGACGGATCCCGAGTCATGACTGGAAGGAAGGGTGAGAACCATATCCAGGAGTCCCTGAGATCACTCCGGACTGGTCTCATGGAGATACGGGACCGGATCCGGGGTTCAGCTGGGCAGAGCTCACAGGTCGCCAGCAATGAAATTATAGTTGAGGTCAGAAAGCTCGGCGATAGGGTGAAGGATGTTACATGCGCAGCGACCGCCCTGCGAGAGGATGTCCTGAAGGCGGCTGCCTCAAGCGACCGGGCTCTCAGTAGCGGTGTAAAAACTGAGGAGAGGCTCGCGGACCTACAGGTTGCGGTCCAGGGGCTGGAGAGTGGAGTCAAGGGCGCGGCGAGAGAGGGACAGGTTAATCAGGTGGCGCATAACCTAGAGGAAATACAGACGACCCTTAGAGCCGATAAAGAGACGCTCCTCCTCACTTTAAATAGGGGCTTCGGAACCGTTAGCGACGAAATCCAGACTGCGGTCGCTATGCAGCCGACTGGTGTGAGCCTCATGGAGGAGATGAGGGTGGCATCGGGTGAAGGAGCGGTGGGCGAGGGGACCGAAGGCCAAGGCTGGAAGACGGTAAGCTATGGGAGGAGGGCTCGTAAAGCGGCTGCGAGGAGCGACTCCCATGAGGCGAACCAGTCAGGCCAGCGAACTGAGGTACCCAAGGCGCCGCACTTCCCCGTCCGGGTTGAGTCGGTGGATCCCCGCCACACTAGTGCGGCGTTGATCGAGACGATTAAGGGTAGAGTGGACGTCGCGGAATTGGGAATAGGGGTTACGTACGTGCGGGGCCTCAAAAACCAGAAGGCTGCTTTCGGCTTGGCCTCTGAAGCGGACAGGGAGGTCCTCATAGCGGCAATTAAGAGAGAGTGCCCGCAGATCTGTGTTACGGCCCTCAAGATGAGGAGACCGCTGGTCCGTATCTCGGGAGTTTCGCGGGACCTTCGTGACGAGCAAATTCCTGCCGCCATTGAGCGTCAGAATAAGGCACTGCTGTCGGGGGTCCCAGAAGCGGATGGTCGTATTAGGGTGATGCGCAGAACCAAGGGAAGGACGGCGGAGACCACCAACGTCATTTTGGAGGTGGGGCCGGCCACCTGGAAGCATATGTGCGGTCAGCGTATCCGTTTGGGATACCAAGTCCTCCCCGCGGCCGACCAGACACCTGTAGTTCAGTGCTACAGGTGCCTGGGCTACGGGCATTTTGCACGGGAGTGCCAAAACGGAAGGACCTGCGGACGCTGCGCCGAGGACCATGACACCAGGGAATGCCGGGCTCTTGACGGGGCACTAAGGTGCGTAAACTGCGAAAGAGCCAAGAACGGGCCGGAGGTGGCTGTACACTCTGCCTATAGCAGCATGTGCCCAGAGTGGCAAAAGTGGGACCAGATTGCACGTTCGCAGGTGCGATATTGCTGAAGGCACCTATACAGCTCACACTACAGCTGGAACCGTGCCTGGCGTTGCCTCGCGCGTTTTCTTTGGACAGGCCAACCTAGGAAGAGGATATGCCGCCACTAAGGAGTTTCTTCTGTCGGCGGAGCGACGAGGAGTCCAGGTTCTGTTTCTCCAGGAGCCCTACATTGGTGCTTCTGGGATACTGACCTGCCAACATAGAGTGGCCCAGCTGGCTCAGGGGGCTGACCCTCGGCTATTGTCATCTTGGACCCAAACCTCATCGTTACGGTTAACCCGGACCTGGTCTCTAAAAACATTGCCACAGCATCTTTGGCAATCGGTGCGCGGAGGCTGGGTCTGGTAGGACTGTACTTTGAGGGGACCATGGGCATCAGCGATCAACTGGCGGCGCCGAGTGGTGTCGTTGAGAGGCTGGACACCAGAGACCTCATTGTGGCCGGGGACGTAAATGCGACCAGCCACTGGTGGGGATGCGAGGTTGAGGATCGAAGAGGCGCGGAGGTAGCGGAGTTTATGGCGCAGTACGACCTTAACATCTTGAACAAGGGGCGCATATCTACCTTCCACACCTACAGGGGGGGAAGCTGTATGAAAGTATTGTAGATATAACAGCATGCTCAGACTCCCTGCTCTCCGGGATTCAAGGATGGAGGGTGGACGAGGACTCTTCTGGATTGTCGGACCACAGGGCTATCTACTTCAGCTTCGCACACGGGATACCCGACTCCGGAACCAGGCTTAGTACAAGGAGATTTGTCCCGGAAAAAGCTGACTGGTGCAAGTTTGAGGAGTCGCTTCGGTCGGAGCTCCAGAGCGAGGGCCTTACCTTGAAAGCTCTATTCGTCAGAGAGCTCTTGCAAAAAAGAGTACATGGTGGACCCTAAAGCTGGAGGAGCAGAGGATGAGAGTGAGGACTTTGAGGCGACGGATAAGATGTGCCAACCACCTTCGCAAACCATATACCATCAGAGCGCGCGCGAAGAATTCAAAAAGGCGATCGAAACCACTCTCACCTCTAGCTGGAGGGAGTTCTGCACTGCTCAGGAGAGAGAAAGTCTCTGGAAGCGCACCTATAGAATAATAAAAAAGTGTGGCGCGAGAACTGGTGAAGAGAAGCTCCTTAGATCGCCCAACTCGGGAGAGAGATCCTCAGTGCCAAAGACTCGGCCGAGCTTCTGGCAGAAACTTTCTACCCCGATGACGACCCAGCTGAGGACACGCCGGATCATTTGGTTGTAAGGGCCGCGGTTCAAACGCTCAGGGACCAAATGGACCAGGAAACTGCGCATCCCACTACTCTGTTTACACCGCAGGAGATAGATGCCGTCTTCAGAAGCATGAACCCTAAGAAGGCCCTAGGGGAGGATGGCCTTACTTCCGACATCTGTCGTAGAGCCCATATCGCGAGCCCGGTCCTTGGGGGCTTCTTTAGCGGTTGCTTGAGACTGGGATGCTTCCCGAGAATATGGAAGAGGGCCATAGTTAGGGTTATCCCCAAGCCCGGGAAGCCGGACTACGCCGTCCCGAAGTCTATCGTCCCATTGGACTGCTCCCTGTCTTGGGAAAGGTTCTAGAGAAACTTATATTCAACAGGCTGGGCTGGCAATTGGGTAACCAAAAGCCAATGGGCCTGAAGCAATATGCCTTTCTCCCCCAAGTCAGCACGTAGGACGCCCTATACGACACTATCACCCTGGTACGGCAGGGTCTGTCGAGGAGGAAGCTTGTGGCGCTTGTCTCGTTGGACATCGAAGGGGCTTGTGGCGCTTGTCTCGTTGGATATCGAAGGGGCTTTCGACAATGCCTGGTGGCCGGCGGTCATCAGGGAAGTCCAGGAGCGCAACCCTGAACCACAAGTCCTCAAGATCCTCCTTAGTTACCTCCACGACAGACGCATAGCGCTGCGGTACCAGGGTGAGACTGTCACCCGGGTCACAACCAGAGGATGCATTTAGGGTTCCATAGGGGGCTGACAATGGGGAGGGAGGTCAGCATCCTGAGTGACTCCCGCTCAGCTCTGGCGGCGGTCTCTGACCAGGGTGGCCTCAACCCAATCGCAGTCGAGATACGGAGAAACGTAAGGAGTGCAGCAGACCAGGGAACGCCCATTAACCTTTACTGGGTTAGGCCACACATTGGGGTGGTTGGAAATGAAAGAGCGGATGAGCTCGCCAAAAACGCAGCCCTCAAGAACAAGCGAGCGCCGGCGTACGATAGATTCCCTTTGTCTTACGCAAAGCACTCGATTCGCCAGATCACGCTCGACAGGTGGCAGGAGCGCTACACTGCATCGGAAACGGGTGCCAAGACTAAACTCTTCTTTGGCAATGTTAGGAGGGCGCACAAGATCCTGTTTTCGCCGAGGCCAAATTACAATATCCTGGCGCAGCTGCTCACGGGGCATGGGGGTTTTAGGGAGTACCTGCATAGGTTCCGGCTAACTGATACCCCATTCTGTGCTTGTGACGGGGAGTCAAAGGAGACCGTGCCTCATATTTTGATACACTGTCCCAGGTACGCGGTCGACCGCTTCGATTGCGAGCACAGAATGGGAGTAGCTCTCGTGGAGGAAAACATTGAACTTTTAATGGATAGCGATTTAAACCGTGACAAATTCTTGGCCTATGCAATCGGGATAGTCCGCAGGGTTGCGAGGGCAAATGGGGCCAGATTCACTAATTGAGCTTCTATTTTTCTTATTAGTTAAAATTGTGGAATATACCTATAAGCTCATACCTGATTATTTCCTTTAATTGTTAAGAATTATTATTTTAGATTGTTGACATCTTATTCTGATAAAATTTACAATTTATTGTCCAATTATTAGAGTTTAATTGTTCAAATGTCTATATTTATCCCATTTTTTGTATACGTTTAATTGTTGGGAGTTTTTAGTTATTATTCAAATCATTTTGACATATTGTAGTAATCAAATTGTCGTCGTCATCGTCGATGACTCGCTTTAACTACACTCCGCGTTCTATATTAATTTTCTTGAGTTTAACTATATTAGTTACACTTAAACGTTATACCGTTGTGAAGCTTAGTTCCTGTGCTCTGTGTCTGGTATTTTGGGATTGTGGAACGTCTGCCTGCCCGTGAGTTATAAGCATAAACATCTGCAATTAAGACTACACTTCGCGTCACCTACCGCAGGCTTCCGCGTAAATCTCCGTGCGGCTTATCAGTTGCCCCGTCCCGCTTACTCGTGCGTGCGTCTTAATATACTCTGCCTGTTTGCGCACTGCTTGGAGCACTACCGTGGGTATCTACATTTTTGCCCGTACGAAATGAGCACTTGTAAAAAATGCAATCGCACGGTGTCTGACACTAGTGCTTTAATTTGTTCTCGCAAAAATTGCTCAAATCGCTTTCACTACAAATGTGCGGGTGTTCCCACTAGCAAGAAACCAACTCAGTGGAGATGTCCGAGCTGCATTACAGATTATTGTAATGCCTGTAATGAAAGCTTGATGGCTTGTAAAAGCATTGTCTGCTCTGAACCGTCTTGTCAAGCCGCATTTCATCCCCTATGTGTTAATCTGGGCGCTGATTGTGCTAAACCCGACAGCTGGAAGTGCCCAAACTGCACGTCTAAGCTACCTAGAGGTAATAATAATGATACGCCGGTCTGAAGATAATACACACATAAATTTAAAAAAGGCTCTGCCTGCTAAGCCAACTAGCTCGAACTCATCAACACCTTCGGCTGTATCTCTTAAGCGCCTTGAGGCATCCTCGTCACCTTCTCCTGACATTGAGGCTAAGTTCCACTCCCTTATCATCCAATGCAACGAATCCTTGAAAAAAGAAATCACCCAGCTGATAAGATCGGAGATCGGAACTGCGATTACTTCATTTCAGGGACAAATAGCTGAAAAAATGGCATTATTGGAGAGTAAAGTCGAGAAAATAAACCAATTGGAGAGTGAGCTCTCAGAATCCAAACAGCGCATAATGGAGCTGGAATCTCATTTTGATGCTCATCAGCAGTGGCTCCGAATGAATAACCTGGAGATTTCTGGGATCCCCGAATTAAAAAATGAGTCCCTCACTGACTTGGCGAACCGGGTTGCGGCGGAGGCCGGGGTGGGTTTACGTGAAGTGGACATTGAATTCGTCAACCGCGTAAAACCAGCACAGTCGACCAGCGGCCTCCCCAAGAACATAATTGTTAAGCTGAAACAGCGGACTCTCAAGGATAGCATCATCGCTGGCATCCGCAGGCGCAGAGGAATTTCATCCAGTGACATAAACATAGTGGGCGACTCGCGGAGAATTTATGTAAATGATCATTTGACCCCAAAAAACAAGAAACTTTTAAAAGCGTGTAAGGACTTGTGTAAAATAAAGAGTTTTAAATACTTTTGGGTAAAAAACTGCAACATTTACGTGCGAAAAAACGACACAAGTCCTTACATTCATATAAAAACTCACTCAGATTTAATAAAAATAGTCTAATTAGTCATCTTAGCCACTTAGTCACTTTATCGAGTAACGGATTATATTATTTGTTTAAAGTATTAAAGTTAATTAAACAGCTTAGATTACAGTTTAGTAAAGATTGTTTGCATGATTACCGTTGATAACTGGCCCGCACCATCGCTTGTACTCACTCATTACACTACACACTCACTATACACAAACTTATACACTTATTGTCTGTATGTACACCACTGTAACCTTACGCCCCTTGCTGTTATTATTATGATTTACTCGCGTCTCGGAGAGGTATTACCTATACATGATGACATAATAATTAATTCTCGGATCAATGCTACCCACAATCAACATAAATAAATCTTTATATGTTTACTATCAAAATACTCGTGGTTTAAGATCAAAAACTCATAATTTCTATAATAGCGTCCTAAGTTGTACTTACGACATACTTATAATAACCGAAAGTTGGCTATGCGATGGCGTTTTAGACTCGGAATTATGCAACGATAAATATGACGTTTTTCGACTCGATCGCGATAGACTACTTTCTGGGAAGGCGGACGGAGGCGGTGTGATGATACTGGCCCGGCGCTCTCTTGGCGCCTTCTTGCGCTCCGAATGGTGCCTCCCGGGCACTGAATGTCTCTTTGTAACTGTTCCATCTCGTTCTTTACTGGGTTCTGCCCAAAACCTACACATTGCGGCTGCTTATGCTCCTCCTGACAAAAACATACCACTTCATATAGCTAATATTATTTCCTGTGTATCTACAGCCAGAGAAGCCGACTGCGATGCTCATTTTTTAATAGCAGGTGATTTTAATTTGCCTTGCATTAAATGGATGCCCGACGGACCGCTGCATTTACGGCGCGGCTCCATTGAGGTGCAGGACGCGGCTTACAAACTGACTAACGAGTTTAATTATTTAGAACTTAATCAACTTTAATGCCAGTGGCAACACTTTAGACCTTATTTTCAGTAACTTCTCTCTGGAAATACAAAGATCAGTTTCACCAATACTAAAAGAAGATTTGTATCACCCCTCACTTGAATTGGTTGTTACGGACATTTTCTCGGGGCCCCTTAAAGAAGCGGAAGTACTGAAGTTCTGCTTCCGTAAAGGAGATTATGCTTCGATTTGCGAATTATTAGATCAAACTAACTGGTCGGAGCTTCTAACTAGTCAAACAATTGATTTAGATGTTGAACTTTTTTATAAAATAATTAATGAAGCCATAATAAAATTTGTTCCTCAGCGACACACAAAAAACCAATCATTTCCTGCATGGTTTAGTAGGGCGCTAATTAACATAATCAAAGAGAAGGCCAAGGCACATTCTAGGTGGAAACGCTATGGAAATCCACGTGATTACGAAGAGTTCTCCTTATTACGCAAAAGACAAAAACAAATTGAAAACGATTGTTACCTTCACTATGTGGATAAGGTACAGTCTGGCATAAAAACTGATCCAAAACGCTTCTGGGCTTTTGTAAAAGCTAGACGCAAGGGCTCCTCGTACCCCCGGTCTTTAGAGCTTGACGGTAACAGTTATGCCGATGGGCCTGACATTTGTGATGGCTTCAATAACTATTTCAACTCCGTTTTTCAGTCCCCTGCCTCCTCATATCCGGAGCACTCGCTGGCACCTCCATTTTGCGACGATGGTAGCATAATTAGTTGTGCTGTGATTAGTCCTGACACTGTTTTGAAGCACCTTAAGTGCGTAAATGTAAACGGTGGTGCTGGCAGTGACGGTATCTCTTCGTATTTTGTCGTAAATTGCGCTAAGCACCTCTGTTTTCCACTGAGTATACTATTTAGCAAATCTGTTTCTGAGGGTATTTTTCCTTCGAAGTGGAAAGAGGCACACATTTTGCCAATCCATAAGAAGGGTAGCAAAGTTAAGATCCAGAACTACCGTCCAATTTCCATTTTGAATGTGTTTGCAAAAGTATTCGAAAGATCAGTTAATGAGGTGATTTATCCTGTTTTATCTCGAGGAATTCCTCCTCAACAACATTTTTTTTTTTTTTTTTTTTTTTTTTTATTGCTAAGAAACAAACAGTCATATACATCAATTTACAAACTTAAATAACACAATATAGACCTATAGTTTCCTTAAAGATAATCTTAGCAGAAAAACGTGGCTTATCCAAAGAAAGTAAGAATATAATCAAAAGTAAAACTATCTTACCCTATTAAATTATATAAAATAACAACCACTAGTCAGTTGTTTAGTATTTAATCGACCGATAAAGAAATTTAGTTTCATCTTGAACAATCTTGAACAAGAAAAGGGTCTTAAGTGACAGTAACCTATTTTTTGGATGTTTTCTTAAAAACGTTCTTCAATGTTGCAAGTGAACAATTAAAAATATCAACGTCCGTTAATTTCAAATTATTGTTAAAGATGTTACATGCACGCCTAATAAACATATTTCTAGCATAACATGTCCTACTCCGAGGTATAGAAAAAAGATCTTTTCTACGACACTGGCGCTGTCGTTTACGAGGAACTCTGAAGTTGATTTTGTGTAATAGGTCCGGGGCATCCAAATGAGAGTGAATTATTTTAAAAAGTAGAACGGCATCAGTTAAGTCTCTGCGGTAACTGAGCATCTGTATATTGAAACGGTTGCAGGTGTCACTATAATTTGTATACTGTTCTCCAATCCTAAAACTCAATGACTTAATAAACTTTTTCTGAAGTCTTTCAATCCTGTCTATATGAACATTAAAATGGGGTTTCCAGACCGAACAGGCAAATTCTAAGTGACTGCGGACAAAAATATTGTAAAGAATTTTGTATGTAAGAGGGTTTTTGAATGGTTTACTTACACGCAAAATAAAACCTAGTTGTTTATATGACTTAGCTAGCATTTTGTCGATGTGTGGAATGAAAGACAGCTTGCTATCCATAATTACACCAAGGTCTCGGATCTCTGTCACTCTGTTCAAGGATTTATCAGATAGTTTATAGTTATAATTGATTACGCTGTTCTTTCTTGAGAAACTGATCACGTTACATTTATTGGAATTAAGGAATAGGTTATTATTTTTGCAGAAGTCGACTAAATTAGAGAGGTCATTTTGTAATTTGTCACAGTCTTCTATATCTTTAATGACCCTATAAATTTTTGTGTCATCAGCATAAAGTAGTATGTTAGAGTTTTTAATATATTTAGTAATATCATTGACGTATAACGTGAAAAGTAAAGGGCCTAAATGAGAACCCTGAGGAACTCCAGAGCTAATTGACTTCCATTGGGACTGATAACCCAACATTACCACAGACTGAGTTCTATTCTCAATATAGGATTTTATCCATCGGAAAAGATCGCCATGTATACCGATCTGCCAAAGTTTATGTAACAAAGTATAGTGACAGATTTTATCAAATGCTTTGGCAAAATCGGTATAAATGACGTCAACACTGTGACCTTCATCCATGGCACTAGAGATATCATTAGCAAAGATTAGCAAATTACTATCGACAGACCGACCTCTGTAGAAGCCATGTTGATTAGGAGTGATATGCCGACGGGCAGTACCGAATAACTCATCGGTGACAATTTTCTCCAGTAACTTTGCAAAAACACATAATTTAGAAATCGGACGATAATTTTCAACATCCCGGCTGACTGGTCCTTTGGGAATAGGAGTGATCCATGCTTGTTTCCATAGTTTCGGGACGTAGCCTTCTTTATAAGATGGCTTTTATAAGGGTCGTTCTACCTCGACGAACCTAGTTGAATTTTTAAATTATGTTCTACGTCGGATGGACAAGCGAAAGCAGGTTGACGTGATCTACACTGATTTTGAAAAAGCTTTTGACAGGGTCGATCACGTCATCCTTCTCCGAAAGTTGTACAGACTGGGTCTAAGAGGGAACTTGTACAGATGGATAACCTCTTACATCTCCAGGAGACAACAAGCTGTTGTCGTCGGAGGTCATAGATCGAACTTTACATCCATCCCTTCAGGTGTCCCCCAGGGGTCAATTCTGGGACCTCTTTTGTACGGAGTTTACCTTTATGATATATATACGGTCTTTCTTAGTACGTAAGTTCCTCTTATACGCTGACGATAATAAAATATATTCACATATATCCACTACAGAGGATTGCTTAGCAATTCAATACGATCTTGATAGACTTGCGCAATATTATAAACTAAACAGAATTGCCGTTAATCTTTCAAAATGCGTCCAGATATCTTTTACACGTAGTCCTCGTCCAATAAGTTTTGTTTATAATATTGACGGACATCCTTTGTCACGAGTTGATTCAATATGTGACCTAGGTCTAACCCTAGACTCTAAATTGACATTAGTAGGGTATTATTGGGGATTCTGGATCATTTGTCCTCGCTGCGCTCGGATGATCCAGAATCCCCAATAATGATCCAGGATCCCCAATAGTTTCCATCGATCAGGGATCTAGTCGGATGATCCAGGATCCCCAATAGTTTCCATCGATCAGGGATCTAGTCGGATGATCCAGGATCCTCAATAGTTTCCATCGATCAGTGATTCAGAATTCCATAAACTCAACAGGTAAACGAATGACCTGACAATCCTTCAATGGTAAATTTGCATATTCTCGCCTCATAAATTTCTATAACAAAATATTTTGTATAGAGAAGCAAAACCGGAGTGCCGTATAATTCAATTTTATATTACTTATATTTTTGTTTACGGCACTCCGGTTTATTTTTCATAAATTTATTACTTTGTTTATTCATCTTTGTTTATTCATCTTTGTCCCTGTTAACACTTTCCACACAACCATTGCTGTACTAATGTTATAGGATAGTCCCGCTAACAGTTTTCTGGAGTGGCCAATTCCATACTAATTGTTTAAGGACAAGGCGGTCTTTCGATACGTTCCAAAGGGGCGCCTCCTCTGTACTGATATTTACTCAACCAAGATAATACTAGAACGCTGATCTATACAGGGTGTAAGGGACGGTCCAACGAAAACTGAAACTGTGGTTTCAGACCATTATACTGAACTGAAATCCGTTGGAATTTTTTTGCGGAAACGTAAGGTTAAATTTTGACTTTTTCAAACAAAACTCAGCGCGCAATGAAACCGTCACTTCTAGTACGCAAAAGCAACGCGATAGGTAGTTATAGTACGTTTATCAATGGGAGCGGGCGCGGCCGCGCCGGCCGCCTCACTCGTCGATCGCCGCCGGCGTCGGTCGGTTCATTCACCCGCGGTCACGTGTCCGCGCGCGTGATTCCCTACATAACGTAGAAATAATCTCTCCCTGTTTAAAATAATCAACAATTACCTACTGCCTTCAGTGTCTACTTATTAAACGACATCAATGGTAACAAGGTTTTTTAAAATTAATTAACTTGCCTACCTATCTACTTCTTATTTTTTTTAAGTACCTGATGATAAGAGGTATCGGCATTGAGTGTTTAACATGCTCGTGGTTATGGGTTATGAAGGCACCTACCTACTGTATTTAGTGTTAAACTTTACAGTTACCTAGGTGTATGTTATGATGACCTTATAAGCAAAGTTCTAGGTACCTAGGTACCTAACTAAAATAAATAAAAGAAATTGATGTTTACAAACTTACGTGGCAGCAACTAACCATCATCCAAACTCCTTTTGTCTAAAGTTTAGCGTTATTAGCAAACAATCTCTCTCAAATCTAATAACGTTAAATACCGTACCTACCTACCTAATTTAATTTAATGATGGATTACCGTCCGTCAACTTCTTTAACTTTTTATTTGGTAGTAGTAAGGTAGGTAGGTAGGTGCATTATTTTTGACTGTAATGGTAAACAAGTGGGTAGTTAGGTAGGTAATTTACTTATTTAAGCTGCTGGCCAGTGTTATTTAAGTATTGTTCATGCGTAGAATAAACAGTTGAATAATTAAATTAATTCATAAAAACACGTTTTTATTGTAGGTTACTCATAAAGTTCATCAAAGTTTATCCAACGAGTTGGCACAAATCACAAGACAGAAACACTAGCACACGCACAATAACACACGAAAGAACAGACTCATAAACAAACACTCAGCGAAGGAAATCAGTAAGAAAACAAAAACGCATTGCGCACACCTACAGGTAGGTGCCTACGCACACGCACAGCCTCGCGAAAAATAAGACTAGGTAGGTACCAAGTTCAGATTCAAAGTTTAAATCTATCGGCGGTTTGAATATTAGTAGGAATTTAATTAAGTAGGTAATTAATTGCAGAGCTATTAACCGCCGCGCCGCCCGAAAGTAAATACCTACCAACCTACCTAGTCCAGTCGAAGCATTTATAACATTTTTCGCAACAGTGCGTGCGGCCGAAGCACAAGGTTCGGCAGTAGGTAAGTTTAGTTTACCTGTTATTAGTTCGATAACGAATTGAAAAGTGATTGGTTTTAAATAATAACATTCCAGGCAGGTAGGTATTTTTGTCACACCTATTCACCTGCTTACTTCATTTATTCGGTTACCGGTGGATTATGGCGAGGTACAGTCAAGGACTTTAATTGGTATGCCACTATGGAACCCAGTCATAATGACGGCGTTAACCAGATTAAAGAAAGCTAAAATTAACTATTAACGCCGTCTTTATGACAGGGTTCCATAGTGTCTAACAATTAAAGTCCTTAACGCATAATTTGTAAATTCAAATAAACAAGCGTTGTTTCCACTTAGATAAAGATAGTGGCAGTTAGGTACATACCTACTTATCGGGCTTAGGACCGTCAAAAACACCGATTACAGTGTAATAGAATAGCACAAACGATTCTAAACTACTTATTTAAAAAAAAAACTCTTAAAGTTATGTAAACGATTGTAAAATCAACCTAATCACACCGATGAAGCTTCTTATGTTTTAAATTAGGTACCTTGAGTGTTCGAAGTTCCTCCTCTGTTTTAATGGCACAGCAAAGCACGCCCGTACAAATTGTCTCACATTTGCGACAAAACAAACATACTCATCACTTCGCACAGTGCACAGTAATCGAATGCTGATATTATCAGTTGTCTTAAGCTCACTAACATTGTTTATTGCACACTCTCGATTTGCATAAACTTGAACGTTTAAATTCACCAATGTTGATTATGTACGCTGCACATTGGTAGGTAGGTAAGCACCTAAAATTGTCGCTCGTGAAGGCAGGTAGTCGCCGGTTCGGGAATCTTTTCCGATACGTAGTTTAAAGCTCTTAGTTAACTATCACCACACTCATTTGAATTCGCACCATGTCAGTGTATTCCCGAATTATGCAAACATTCGATTTTGCACCACCGGCGGGTCGACGCGCTCGATTGTAACTAACTAAGTACTTACTTAAAGTAAAAATGAAAAACAAACAAGTTTACAATCTATCGCCAAATTTCAAAGGGTGCGAGTGAGAGGGCGTCCGGGCGCATCCGCTAAGTACCTGCTTACCTAGTTAAAAATGATTTAACAAAGCCGAGCCGCGCCGTGTTGTCAATTCTTAAACATTAAAAGGATATTATTGCAAAAACTTAGGTACGAAGCGTTTCATTAATCAGTTACGTTACATTATTCACCTGGCCAATAAAACTTACCACAGTTTAAGATAACAGCCTCTAGGTACTCATGGAACCGATCAATACTGATTTTGAATTGATTTTTAACTTAAAAAAGAATAAGTAGGTACCAATCTATGGCCTTAATTATCGCTCGCTCGGTCGACGGTTAGACATAAAAACCGTTTTAAGATATAACAGCTACGCCCCTCCAATGTGTGTACGGTGCTGCATGTGGATGCATTTTTAATAGGTCGCCTATCTAGTGTGGTGTAAATAATGCACATATCGAACATACCAGTCTTTCCTCTGCTCTTACCATGTAGCATCTTGTGGCAAGCGGCGGTCTAATAAAATTTTAGAATAATCATTAATTACATGGCGGCAAACAATTTGTTTTCCCGAAACTTGTCTTTGCTGTTGAGTTTGACCCTTTTTCGGGTCCGTAGCTAACTGTGTACTGATTTATTTATTTTCTACTTCAAATTACAGTACCTACGGTTAGCCATTTAAGTAGCTTTACACTCTTGGTGCTTTGTCACTTTAACGTCATGTTTAAACTACTGCACTGATATTATGAAGGTCTTAAACCGACAAGGTACTAAAGTGTGCAGCTACTTATAAGGCCAGCTACCACAGCGAAAATCTTGAGCACTTTGGAGCCTTTTCATAATAAGTTTCTAGCTCAACGTCAAATGCCTACGACAAGCATGACAAGGCTCAAGTATGCTGCTTTATTTTATTAGGTGACTGTATTTGTGAGACTGTTATTAAGTAGGTACAGTCAAGGACGTTAATTGTTATGCCAATATGGAACCCTGTCATAATGACAGCGTCAAACCACATGAAAGAACAAGGTAAAATAATTATAGTGGCATAACGGCATTAAAGTCCTTGACTGTACGAGAGGTTGGCACTCTTCTTCTACTTTTGGGTAAGTACACAAGTAGCTCCAATGCTGCCGATTATCTGAGGTCATTTCTACTGCTGTGATTCAAGCAAACAAGTTGGCCTCTATTCTACCAGGTTAATTTTATTTTTCGGTGTGTTCACCGGGTTAGAATAGTGCCACTCCATGTCTTCCCGTGGATGTCGTAAGAGGCGACTAAGGGAATAAGGGCTTCTAGTATTGTTAGGCAATGGGCTTGCAACCTGTCACTAATACACTAGTAAACATCTCAGCCTACTTTTGCAAAATGTGGTTACAAAATTATTAACATGTCTTTTTAGAGTTGGTATTTCTGTAGCTCTGCCTACCCCACTCTGTGAATGAAGGCGTGATGTTATGTATGTATGTATGTAATTTTATTTTCAGTCTACTAAAACCTACCAGTCTGTAATCGTGGGAGGAGCGCATCCAAACTGCTAACGTTACCGTTTCTTTTTGGTACTCGTATCTCGAAGTGGTGGCGCGACGCGTGTTTGATTTTTTTTTTCATCACAGCACCTCAAAAAGGGTGGTTTTGCTGTTTAAAAACAGAGAGCAAAAGTCGATTTTGCTACGAGCGTGAGCGAGCGTGAGACAATTATAGGAGATTGTACAAGAAGGGCATAAAACCAACCATTTTATCCAAGACTTATGGTACCTATCCATCCGAGCCAGCAGGCGAACTTTTTCTTGGAATTAAGGCAGCAAAGATTGTTGCATTTTTTCCATTAGTCCATTAGGTGTGAGCATTATTTCCTCTTCACTTGACGACATTTTAATTAAATTCCGTAACACAACAAATTTTGCAAAGAAAACAACTAATTAATAGGCCCAAACGAGACAAAAACCTGTTTCCCGCCACTGTTTCTTTCTTTTTTTTGTTAAATGTTGTGCATGAGATTTTTAACTTAGGTACACAGTACTGCCAAGTCATACGTTGATTTTCTAATGTTTCTGTAAATAATGCTTGCTTTTAATAACAAGTTTACTTAGAGCAGTCACCTCGTCTGTCTGTCTGGCTGTAGTAGGGCTTGGTTGTCAAATAAAATGTTATTTTATGCAGTCTATACCCAGCATAGAGAAGGACTTTAAAAGCATAAGAAGTGAAAAGTAACATTTTAATTAATTTTCACAATGTGTAAAGGTGGTCGTGGTGTGGCACCATGCGGGCGGCGGGGTGATGGCGTTTAATGTTCACCATGTGGTCTTTTTTACCTTAAGGTAATATTTTCCCGCTGCTGCGGTGAAAAGTAGTATGTGCAACAGAATCTTTGTTTTGCAGCAAAATAGTACATTTTGATACAAGTGCGGAAAGTATGTCATTTTACACGAGTCCCGAAGTATCTTGGCCCGAGCTGCAAGCGAGGGACAAGACTCGGGACGAGTTAAAATGACAGTTCCGCACGTGTATCAAACGACGTTTTTTAATACATTTGCGAAAAAATATCAATGAAACAAAATAAATCAGTAAATAAAACTATTACAAGAGACAATTTTACTTTTAATTGACACAGACTTTATGAAATGGCAACGGTTGTGACCATTCAGCCAAAAAAAAAGTCACAGTAATTTAATTAATTACCTATATTTAAAAAATAAAAAGTATAATTCTCTATTAACCAGCGGTAATGCATAAAGGTGGATTCACATTACGCCGTACTGGGCTGTGCCCGGTTTCTGCATGGTGTAATGTGAATTCACCTTAATACGCAACTATCTAATCATTCGTAATACTAATTCAGATTCAGCCATCTTGATGAGAGCTGTTTTTTTTTTAATATTACCTACATACATTTTATGTATGTATGTATTTCATTTTAATATTTTAAATTATATTACCTATGTATAGTCTCAAAGCTAAATGACGAAATCAAAAAGTGGTTGATCATGCAAACTCTTTGGTTAGATGCACGGCTTGGAAGTTGAAACAAAATTATATTTAAAAAAAATAGAAAACTTTAACGCACTAGTGCGTAATATCCCACTTTCCGCACGATATACAGCTACAAAAAGTACCACTTTTTGAGCAACTGTGTTAAAAACCAACTTTGCTCTCTTGCACAAATAACTCTTATCTATCTCTTATGTTCGGAGAATATCTCAATGGCGGGATGAGAAAAGAAATTACATTCCCAGGTAGGTAAGTCATTTTGAAAAATGATTTGCCACTTTTGATTCTTTACTAGACCATTTTAGAATCTTATACATACTCGTACAGCCTTAATAAACTCATTTTTTAAAACTCGATTAAATTAAACGACATTCGGTTTAAAGAAATAAATTTTGCATCACAATAAAATTGAGACAAAGTAACATTAACTTATTCCTCAGACCGCAGTTTTGATACGCTCTGGTTATGATGCGGGGGTTTGCCAGGGGTCTTGCGTTAGGATAAATTTACACGTAAATGCGCAGGACTTCACTAGCTTTTCAAAAAGCTTCTCCATGACATAAAATATGTGGCCATTTTCCCAAGCGCTAAACCGATTACCTACTCATTACTCCAGCTCTTGACGAAATAAATAAACAGCAATAGGATCATTTATTCGGCTAATAAACCACGAACTTAAGAAACAAAATACTTAACTGTGTTTTTAAAAAACTAATTAAGACCAAGTAACCCAAACAGTGTAAAAAAGGGCAGTAAATATTTTACAAATGCACGACACAGTTGCATGACAAGTAAAGTACCATGAAAGTAATTTACTCTGTATACTTAAATATGTTTTGTAATGTAACTGCAGGCAAAGTCTACCCACGGGCTTTTCATCTCATTAGCTCATTACGCTCGATCGGGCAAAATGGCTTTTTCTATGGTTCCGTACCCGAAAGGTAAAAACAAGACCCAATTGCTAAGACCTCACTGTCCATCTGTCTGTCTGTCTGTCAGTCTCTTTGTCACAAGGCTGTATCTCATGATCCGTGATAGCCAGACGGTTGAAATTTTTACAGATGTAAATACAAAAACAAAATAAAATATTTTTTTACAACAAACGTGAGTTTTTGCCGTTTTTGCAAGATTTGTCTGTAACCACAGACAGTGAAACTAAAAAAGGTAATAAAGTGTGTTATGTTGTGATCATGGTACGGAACCCTTCGTGCGCGAGTCCTACTCGCACTCGGACGGTTTTTCATTTGCTTACTACGTAATACATAACACACTCATACTCCATCCAGCTCACCGATTTACGAGCCACTTGATGTGATTCTCATTCAAGATAAAATATCAACTACACATTTTGTTTTTGTAACATCTCGCTCGTTGTAAAGTTCATCTCGATTGACACCAGAGCCTTAAGTGTACTAAGATGCTGTTCACGCGACAAACCGTCTCGAACACGTTTCGTCCATGATATTTATACGAGCAACGCAAACGTATTTGAGACGTTTTTATGAATTAGCCACTTACACTAAGGGCTCTGAAGTTACGTGCGTTAAAGGGACTAGTAACTTTGAGCGGACGCATAAAAGGCGTCGTGGTTTATTATTATTTTATGCCTATCTTTAAATGTTACGTTGTTATGTTTGTGTAGTCATGGAATATCATAGCTTAAGATGATTCCAGCAAGAAACGAAACTTGACTGATATTGTCAGCAAATTTAAGAACAAAAAACTAGCAAGGGTTCTATTTTAGTTGGTTTTTCCCTCTATTTCAATCGTATTGCTTACGATTTGGACGCCTGTACTGTCAAGTTAAATAGTAGTAGCCCGCCCCAAACCTACCTCATTAGTTCCCTCATAAATTGTCAAGCAAACGTACGAGTGTACAGGTTGATAGCTAAATTATTATTGATACAAATTTGTCATTCGCTGAGAAATACTAGTTTATTGTTTTTATTCTTTCAAGTAAACAAATCGTACCAACCCTCTTACTTCATGGTTTCATGGTTTCAGTGAAAACGAGCAAGTGAAAGTAAAGGTTCTTTATTTTCACAGGGAACTTTCGGAGATTTCAAACAGTGATCAGTTAAATTAAAATGTAGGCCAGCGTCTTTTTTTTAGTGTGCCGAGAACAATGCGTTCTATGTATAAACAACCACGCGCGGGTTCGCGTTTAATCTGCGTTACTCCTGACACGCATTCAGTGTGTCGAAGCCTTTATATCATGCGTGGAAGACAATCTGTGCAGTCTTTTATTAAAACATTTGAGATACTAATTCACTGCTAATTATAAATAATGACCCTGACACGATACTAACACGTAATGAAACTAATGAAACCGACCAATATGACATTTGAGTTGGTGTCACGACGACTGAATTTCGTAATCTTTAAACCATATTTACTCATTCAATGAATCATAGAATTATTTGAATCCAGATCATCTCAACGGCAAAATGTCCGTCTCAAAATGTCAAGTCAATGAGTAGGTTCCAAATAACTGAATTTCATAATACTGTGATATTTAGATCCTAATCTCAGATTGACTTAGGTACCACGTGTTTTTTAATCGACAAGTAATGAATATCTGACAAATAAATGTACTTAGCCCTTTCCCTTTCTTACACTTGAAAATAGACAAAATGAGGGCTGTCGTTAGTTGAAAGATAAATCTACTTGTCGATTGTGAAACAGGTCTTATAATGACACACACATACACATAACATCACGCCTTCATTCCCAGAGTGGGGTAGGCAGAGCTACAGAAATACCAACAACTCCAAAAAGACTTAATTTGATGATTCTGTAACAAAATTTTGCACAAGTATTTACCAGTGTATTAGTGACAGGTAGCAAACCCATCGCCTAACAGTACTACAAGCCTTTATTCCCTCTTGAGACGTAGTCGCCTCTTACGACATCCACTGGAAGACATGGAGTGGCACTATTCTAACCCGGCAGATTACACACAGCTACAGCCGCCGCCAGTTTACATATTTCGTTTAGTTTTAACCATTAGTTACGTTTTTAAATAATTAGTTAATTTAACTACTGATCAAACAACAGGCCCTAAGCAAGTTAAATAAAAGCTTGTAAAACAGACAAGTGCGAGTGTCACTCGCACATGAATGGTTCCGTATAACCCTGTATGAAGAAAGTTTCACTTTAAGACAAATTAAAGAAATCTGTGATGAAAAAATATCACCCACGCGTTATTGAATCATTTGTTTATTTTAATCATTTTCTGTTACGTGTAATTCATTAATTAACCAAAGTAAATACAGCTGATGTTCATGTCGAGGTTGGAATATTTAACGGTATTCCAATAATTCGACGATGTTTTACTGTTCACGCGTGATTCGAACAAAAACGTGCTTTTACAATGATAATTATACCAGCAGTTGCCTGCGACTCCGTCCGCGTCGAAGTCGTTAATCGCGGGTAAAAACCCTATGTCCTTGGTCGGGATTTAATTTATCTACCTCCATACCAAATCTCATCGAAATCGATTTAACGGTTTAGGCGTGAAAGCGTAACAGACAAGCAGAGTTACTTTAGCATTTATAATATTAGTAAGGGCGGATAGATTATTAAAAAAAAATAGTAAGAGTAGAATTGGTAGGATAATTAGGATGACGCTGCATAAGTAAACAGAATCAACTGCACCTACGCCGCGCACTCTAACTTGTACTGAGGAGTTCCTATGGCCCCTTCCGTCTTCATCTTGAGAGCAGTTTAATGGTAGAAATTATTAGTACATACATACATACATAATATCACGCCTTTATTCCCAGAGTGGGGTAGGCAGAGCTACAGAAATACCAACAACTCTAAAACGACTTGTTGGTAAATTATTAGTGTTGTCATCAAAATCGCATAAGCATGCATTAAGACTATACGTAAATAAAAACGACTTTATACATTAGTATACATAGTAACTTACTAGTTAGTTAGCCAGTAAGGTAGACACATTCTATAGCTTTATGCATTAATTTCTACAATTTTTTTTTTCTTGACAGAAGGTGGAACATGATGAATGTGTAAAACTTGTATACATAATTTGGAGTGAACCCGTAAATTTTGACAAGCCAGGTTTAAAAAGAGGACACGACGTCATAGCCAACCAAAGACGTCATAGTCAATACCACTTAAAGGTCGAAAGAGGAGGAAACGAGGCCATGGTCCGGGCGGTGCTGCTCTGGTGCCGGGGCGCTGTAATGTGCGATGACCTGAACTTGGTCGGCTACAACTTATA